>JACMIF010002258.1:7102-18828 GCA_014805445.1 Diplogasteroides magnus | reverse complement strand
GAAATAACGACCTCTCGTTTTCATTGTGCCATTTCTCTCAGAGAAGACTTTTTATACTTCGTCAATCGTCAGTTTGTTGCTATGGTACCCAGGAATGACTCCCAGAAATTTGACAGCTCAAAGTTTTGCCGTTTTGGTGTTGCATGCCGGATCAACTTTTGACGAAAAAGTGTCCCTCGCCAAGTGGGCGGAGCTTGCGGTCCCTAAGCATAGGTACAACTCCATAAATAGAGAATATATTTATTGCCTCCACCAGCAATATGCTGCAAATTCCTATATATATTGAACATTTAGGAATGTAAGCCATTCGACGCAAAATCTTGACCAGTGACATTAAAGGAGCCGTAAAGGGAGATTTATTTGCATGTACTTTTGGGTATCAGTGTCTCCAAGTCCCCGACTTTGAATTGCACATCAATCGCACTTCGTAGTGCATTCTCTCTAGTTCTTCTACGGCCGGCTGTCTCTTTCAGCTGATAGACAACCACTCGGAGAAGAATTGGAGAGAACGAATGCATTTCGATGTGCGACTCATTTGCGATTCACGGTCTTTATTGATGATCACGTTCGCATAGTTCATTTGCATAGTGTACTGTAGACATGTGTATAAAAGCCTCCCTTATGAGTGGTCGACTCATTCTCTCACTTCTCACCCCCACTCGGTCAACTCACAATGATCCTCTCCCAATGCATCAAGAAAGCTCTTCCCGTCAGCATTCGACACGCTTCCACGACGGTCAGGATTACTGTAGGCATGGGAGTACTGTATCTGGAGACTACTGTATTGATCGGGTAGTGGTTACTGAATATGAAGAAGTGGAAGATTCAGGAGACGATGAAGAATGCCGTCGTCCATAAGGCAAATATTGCAAGAATCGCCGTTGAACACAAACACCTCGCGAAGGAATATTCATTCAGAAAGGTACATCACGCATTCGGGGCATGCGCAATCCACGTGCATTGCCCCGTTCTCGTGCAATGAGCACTCTTCAGGCCGACATGCGCGACTTCAACGTAATCATGGACATGTCGAGGCGATTCGTTCTTGATGAACCACTTGGAAAGGTTTTGGCGGCAAATTCAACAGTGGCGCCAAATTCAAATATCAGGCAGTGGGTGTGACGGATTGGGACTCGCTGAAGAGCATGATCGAATTCATGAATGTTTGGTCACTACAACAGCCTCCCGCATTTGGACTCAATCTTCTCATCACTCATAGGGTGAGGGCCCCTTGCACTGCGCATGGGCAATACGTGTGTACTTGCCGAATTCGCGTGCTTCAGGAAACGAGTAAACCGATTGGATTCCGTACGGCATCTGTCGAATACCGTAACCCGAAAGACGATCCTGTCATGCCTCCCGAGCCCAAGTACACAAAGAAACAACTGAGCATTTGTGATTTGAAATGGAGAAGTTCACAATGTCAAATTGATACGTTCAGTGCAACCAATGGAGGAGATGATGCAGTGTTTCTGGAAGAAAAGACCTCAGGAACAGGTGTGAACGAGGACCGCAACGCATGGATAGACGCGAAGCGGTCGCCTTTCTGAAGAGCTCTATCTGATTTCAGAAATGCCTGCACGGCAACCTCCTCTTCATGGAGCGCGATCATCGCGGGTTTTGAATTTCCCGCCCACCGTAATCATTTGTTCCGTTGAGGACAGGGCTCGGACTTCACATAATCTCAATGCTTATGGACTTCGATCAACTGACGGTGTTTATTCCACCCTTCTGAAAGTCTCTAAATGTTATCTACCAGAGACATGATGTCAACTACTACGTCAGCATTGCCACAAACCCGAAAACTGCGAAAATTGAGGAGAAGCAGGTCTACTTTTACACAGAACGACATTCACTAAATCGCACAACTTCAGGGATTTGTCGAAATCGAGAAGGGACCACGCGCTGCGTACGATCACAAGGGAGTTGAGGTGACTCCTAGACGGAAGATTGGGATACTGTAACTTGGAATTACAGCGCAAGCTACAGAACCGCCTCCACATTGCGGATTGCGACATGCGAGTGGTAAGAGACTCTCGGAAAGAAGAATGGAATACTGTAGCTGCTGCTTCGACGGCTAGTCAGTCGGGTCAAAGACATGATAATTCAGGTGCCTGCGTACGACCTGCATCCTCACTGGGAGAGAATGAGGAAGGCTGGAGAACTCGGAGAAAGCATCAAGGAAACTGCCAAGAACATCGCTGAGAAGGTTCATGGACCGCACCGCGTCTGTTCACGCGAAGCGGCTTCAGGTCCAATCCGGAGAACTGGAGGAGAGCCTCAGAAAGAATGTGGACAGCGTGAAGGCGAAGGCAGAGGACTTGTCGGACAGTATCAAGGTAAGCTTGACCGCAACGCGTTAGTCATGCGTCGCGGTCCGATGACGAAACATTTCCAGGAAAACACAAAGAGCGCAAAAGCCAAGGCTGAAGATCTGTCGGACAGTTTCAAAGAGAATATGAAGAGTGCAAAGGAAAAGGCCGAAGTCATCGGATCAAACATCAAGGTTTGGGAAATTGAAATATTTTGTAACGTAAATGTAAATGTCCAGGATAACTACGAAAGTGCAAAGGCGAAGGTCGAAGACTTCTCAGACGGCCTCAAGCAAAATGTGAAGAGCGCTAAGGAAAAGGCAGAGGATCTATCCGGCAGCATCAAGGTATCGAGGACCGCGACGCATGAAAGAACGCGTTGCGGTTTGAGGACACGGCCAAGAGTATGAGGGAGAGGGCAAAGAAGATGAAGGAGGCATTGGAGAAGGCAGTCAAGAAATGAGACAATGGATTCAAATGGTCCCTTTCACTGTCATTTCTCTCTTGGATTCCCCTTGCACTCTCCTCAATCCCTCATGATTCCATCCCAAAACAGATATTGACTGGCGAATGAACGGTACTACTGATAAACTTGTGATGGAAGAACATTCTTCTAATGACAACAGTATTTCACCAAGAGGTCTCCCTGAGTTCCTCCTCAATAGGTCAGATATTCTAACAAGAACTTCCTCCACTATTTTGTACCTGCATTCTGTCGTTTCCTCGTGTATAGATACAGTACCCACTTGCTACTTCCTGGCATCCGTCAATGTCCACGCATTCCTATTTGATTCCTGACCAATAACACTTTCTCGTGTCAACATCCAAATCATTCCATCTCTTCATTCCTCTGTCAAAGGTACACTAGTTGTCATCTCTCCCTTCTTTCATCTTCAGACCATATCATCCTGTCCTCTCATACTCTCCCCTCTCTCAACCAAGACATTTCACTGTCGTTCCCCCTCTTCCTGGATACTTCTGTCCTTCAAACTCTTCCTCCAGTGAGTACCGTTTTCTTGCTTTGACTCTTCTTTATCACAGATCTTCTAAGAGAGTGAAACTACCACTGCTACAGCACTTTTCACAAACCTTAACAAAAAAAATTATCCCGACTATTTCGACCACGCTGATTACGATGGAGTGCATCATTTCGCATGAAAATGCCATATTGATTTTATATGCCCTCAGGGCATTTTTACAATTTTCCAAGTTTTGGTTGTTTTACATCATGCCACAATGCTCGGAGGTGATAGATGTGACATTAACGATGTTTCCAATGAAATTTGGTGTATGATAATGTATGCAAATTTTTGAATTATGGTGTTCTTAAACATTAATTTATTTTTCTTGTAAAAAATGTCCATTTAGACCGGTGAGATAACAACGGATTTGGACTCTCCATAGCGAATTCCATATACAGCATTTTTTTCAGGAAAAAATATTGAATAGACTTTAGCGTTTTATACGTAGCGCAAAAACTTGGAAAAATTCGGACGCCGGGTCATTTGCAAGGACATGATGCAAATGAGCCTGAACTTTCACTCTCGTCTCTTCATTTCACAGGCTATTTCTTTCGCCACGCCCGCCATTTGCCTTACCTCATTGCAAATGACCCGGCGTCCGAATTTTTCCAAGTTTTTGCGCTACGTATAGAACGCTATTCAATATTTTTTCCTGAAAAAAATACTGTATATGGAATTCGCTATGGAGAGTCCAAATCCGTTGTTATCTCACCGGTCTAAATGGAAATTTTTTACAAGAAAAATAAATGAATGTTTAAGAACACCATAATTCAAAAATTTGCATACATTATCATACACCAAATTTCGTCGTCTGGCGCTCTCGCTTGGGCATTTTAGAATTTCTATTGCTTGTGTGAAATTTATCGATCAAATTTCATAAATCTAAGCTTGTGCGTGTCTGCATCGAGTCGTCAGCTACTCACTTACCACTCGAATGCTAGTCTGCGCATAGCGGAACATACGTTGAAGCTGCGTTTTATGTTGTTCTTGTGATCTCAGTATCTCAACTACGGCAGGTATGAGGCTCTGAGTGTACACATACAGAGTTGCAGTATACTGTAATACATATTCAAATTCCATCCTCTCTCCATTCGAGAGGGAGAAATTAGCGAATCTGCACAATTATGCTATAGCGGGCAGTTAGCACTCTACAGTACTCTACCGTACCCAGGACATCAAATCCGGAACCCATGGCTTCAAAATGTTGTTATTCGCGTTCTCCGAGTTCTGATCTATCTCATGCGACTCTTCTCACGAATGTCCGATACCGTACCTATACTAAAGTGGCAGACGATGGATTGAACGAGATTGGGGGGTAAGACACTGCATTGGACAAGTTTCCACCATCGACAGACATTCTCTTCGAGACCCAATAATATGAAGGAGTATCCCACAGTCGAGTACTGCTTCTGCACTTTATCGTTGTACCTATCCTATTCCTAAGCCAGCACTTTCATATCCCCGGGCTAGAAGCTGAAGAATCTGCGCCAGTAGAAAGTTCAACTATAAAACAGCTATTACATAAATATGACGAGGTCCACACATGTTTACCGTTAGTGGGTGATGACGTCACTCCTTCTGATGACGTCATGGCTTTCGATTTCCCACAACCAATTTGACTCCCAAAAAGGATACGTTTGCCATAACTCTTTTAGAAGTGTTCGTAAATTCGATGCTAGATATTCTAAAAATATGATATTTTATTTCCTGAAGAAACCAGCGTTGTTAGGGCTCATGTCCTCGATCCATAAGAAAGTTATGGCCAAAAAACCGAAAATTTTCGAAACTTGCAATTTTGAACTTAGAGGCACCAAACTTGTCGGGAATGTAGAGTATCACAAAACAAAATTTTTGGTGCATAGAACATCATTTTGCGCAAGTTCTTTCAGAAGTTATAGCAAAAAATTTCATTTTTGTTTCGCAAAAATTCGATTTTTTGCTTTTTCGCGATAGTCCTGATTTGGCTTTGGACGTGGTAATAATATCCATTCTTCCAGGACGATTCGCGTTCCTCTTCCTTCTTTTCCTCGATTCGTTAACGTATATCCAGCAGAAGAATTTAAGAGACACTGACCATCTACACTTCATTCCTTTCGCAGAAAAGGCGAGAATGGAACTTCCTGAAATCAAGAACGACTGAATTATCGATGATTGTGTATAAATTTAAAAAGTTCACAGTATCTCAATAGACTACTGTGATAACGATTTATTCCGTCTTACATTTTATTCTCTTCTTCTATACCTTTTATAATAAATGAATGATCTGACTCGACCTGTATGACTTGCATACATATTTTGGGTAGCCAACATGTCTTGATTATTTCTCCTTATTTACAACATCTCCCTTGTTTTTGACTCTTTTTACGAGTAGCAGATACATTCCATTGTTCATATTCTTATTATTAATAATAAACTTATATAATCTCATATTCTAGATACATAGATTTCTCACAATCATTCTATCGATTACATTATGGCTTGTATATACTCAGCTCGACCGAATTTCCCATTTAATTTCCCAAATACAGAGACGCAATGTGACATGGCGTAAGAAGTTGATGTGTTTCTATTTTACCTTGGATCACATTCGAAATAAACTTGCACTAATGAGACAAACAACATGATCTACAATGTAAATATCAATGTAAATCATCCATTATTTGCCATGTTAATGTCTCCTTCCCTTCTCATTCTTCTTCCAACTCATATAAAAGGCGGTCTCCCTCCCCTTCTTCACACTCAGTCGTCATGGCTCAGTCCGTTCCTCCCGGTGATATCGCCACCCAGCCCGGAGCCAAGATCGTCTTCAATGCCCCCTACGACGACAAGCACACCTACCACATCAAGGTACGTTGCTAGGATACTGTAGTTTCATGCCTCTACCGTAATTTCGGCCATACCGTAATCCCTTCAGGTCACCAACTCCTCCGCTCGTCGTATTGGATGGGCCTTCAAGACCACCAACATGAAGAGGCTCGGAGTGGACCCTGCATCTGGAGTGCTCGACCCCAAGGAGGCTGTTCTCGTCGCCGTCTCCTGCGACGCCTTCGCCTACGGACAGGAGGTACGGTAGTTGTGGGAAGAGGAAACTGTAGTTGTTAACTGTGAGGGTAGAGCCTATTGTCATGACTGACTACGATAGATTAGCTTTCTATTCGAGGTTATTGTAGGCGGGAGACTACAGTAATTTCTTCAGGATACCAACAACGACCGTATCACCATCGAGTGGACCAACACCCCTGATGGAGCTGCCAAGCAGTTCCGCCGCGAGTGGTTCCAGGTACGGTACTACCAAACTCCCAGACCTCACACATCTCTTACTGTATCCCCTAATTGTTGTTCTTTCAGGGAGACGGTATGGTCCGCAGGAAGAACCTCCCCATCGAGTACAACCCTTGAAGAGCGAAAATGGAGTTCCCCTCCAACAATAAAGAGCCCGTCTTTATTGAATGTCGTTACAGAACATGGGAATGTTGAACATGGGTGGGATGAGGGAGGGATCGGTCTTGTTGTCTTGTCAGATCAAAGTCTTCTGAAGACTTGTCGTTCTCTTCCTTTCTGTTAACTTCGCTCATCATCTTTCTTTTCTCCTCTTCTCTTCCAACTGCTCTCTTCAAATCGTCTTGTCTTCTTTATGTGTAGAAATTCATAGGTATTGATTGATGCCCTCGCATCCTTCTTCTGAGACCATTTCATACACCTTCTTCAATCCTTATTCGATACGCAATTGATGCTACATTTTTAAGATGATGAGTGTGCACAAATTGAGTTTTCCGATCACATAGAGAAAATCTGATATAAGAAGTTTTCCAATTTTCCGATTTTTTGTGAAAACTGTAGAAAATAGGGTTACCATTGAACTCGAGAAATATGCTAATTATTATTTTAATTCGCATGATTCTGCCGAGTTCAATCATAAAAGGGGAAAGGGAGACAGCACACGAACACACATAAGAGATCTCCTTGGCATGAGGAACCGATCGCAAACAAACCATGTTTATCTAATATCTCCCTTCACATTCAGTCTCTCTCTTCACAAGATACATCCTAATATCTACCGTATCCTGTATTTTTGAAAATTCCCCAGAAAAGGGTAAAAAATTAGTAAAAGAAGATTCATTCGACTTCCCATGCTAGCCTCGATAAAGCGCAGCTGTCACATTATACTCGGAAAAGTTCGTTATATTTACAGCACCTTCCATTCCACCCCAAATATTCGAGGTACGAATACTACAGTTACTGCATTGATGAATTCGGAATGGATCTTTCTCATCTTTACTCACACAAACTAACTCCCGACAGATATTCGACTCCACAACGTAAACTTTCAAGTATCACAAGGCATTCATGATTTTTAAATCAAAAATCGGAATAGTTTAGCACGTTATTGACTCTATTCCATTTTTACTTATAAAAATCTATGCATTTTTTGTTGTGTAGATAATCGGACGTTGTAGTAGGTGTAGTCTGTTTGTTCCTATGCTTATTACACCTTGCTCGTTCAGCAAATCATCTATCTAAAGCTTGATGATTAAGTAAGTAAATAAGAAACTGCTAAAAATGACATTGACGAAGAAAGGGCTAAAACCGTAAAATAAATAGAAATTCCCGAACTGTTAATTAGAAAAATCCACAATCTCCTAAGCGGAATTATGGCGAGTACTGTAGGTATTTTTTGAAAGTTGCCCCGCCCCCTTTTTGGCTCGAATTCGTATGTTTTCTACGGCTAGTTTCAGCCTAATGTAGTTTATCTTTGTACCCTAGATAAGTCATTTGTGTATCCTTTGATTCTGTTCTTACGCAAACATTGTGTGACCTGTGGCGCCGCTGTAAATAAGCTCTCTTTTGTTCGATTTTTGAAAGATTATTTGAATTTATACTTTTCTTTTTCAACTTTTCAAATTTATGCGTATCGCTTAGGTTAAATCTTCGGCTAGGCCTATGTGCTGAGTCGGCACAAGCCTCTCGCTCAGTTAAAACTCACGATGGGAGCCTATCTTAACAAACCGGCAAGTTTTCACTTCTGGTCTTTCTATAGTTGTTTGCCACTGGATTTATACAATTTTTGAATTCAGAAAACTGAAAAGGAGACGGAAACGGCTGAGAACGAGAAGATTCGCTATGCAGCGACTACGATGCAGGGCTGGAGGGTGAATCAGGAGGTATTCACTTATCGTGATTACGAAGTTCTTATCAGGAATCTGTTCAACGGTGATTATAATTATTTTTGTTCAGGACGCACACAACTGCATCCTCGACCTCGTCGATGGCTGGCATCTCTTCGCAGTGTACGACGGTCATGGTGGATCGGAAGTCAGTCATTCATTCATCTTATTGGGATTATCATATGAAATGACAGGTAGCGAAATACACATCATTCAACCTCCCGGAATTTCTCAAACAGAGGGATGTATTCTCCGCTGAAGATATTGTCAAGGTACGATCAACCTTGGAAGGCATTTTCAAATTATGTTTAGGTGCTGGAGGATACATTCGTCGATTTCGATGATGTTCTTCGTTCAGAGAATGTGATGAAAGAGCTCAAGGTATGACTTTATTTCCACCGTTGTTCAAAAAGTACGTCTGATTCCGCGAGCGATCAATTGTTTTTACTCGAGCACGACCTGTTTGAATTATGGTTTCAACGTTGCACTCGTGTTTTTGCAATAATGTTATTTTGAAGTGAATCTTTTTAATAGACAAATCAGGGCTGAACCTCGTTTGATGAAGTGACTAATCACTGTTGTCGTTCAGCGCCTTTCCCAAGGCAATACTGCTGACGCGGGTACATCGGATGATGAGGATGACGGAGAAGAGACCAATATGCTCTTCGAAGAGAGCACTGCGCCCATAGAGCAACTGCTTGCGAGGTGATCTCTTTCATGGCGTACAAGTTATGGATGACTGTTTCAGGTATGGATATGCCCTTGTGAGGAATGGTGCACCGAAGGGAGCAAAACAACAGAGTGAGATTGAGGGTGAACAGGAGGTGAGATGGGAAGGAATTGTCATTGCATCAATCGAGTCTTACAGGGAGAGACAGCAATAACAGTAGCCAAGATCTCAAAGGCAGAGGAGGGAGAAGATGATGGAGATGCGGAGGGCAGTTCTGGCAATGAGAAGAAGGTTGGAGCTCAATCATTTGTTTGAATCCGCGTTCGTGTTGCTTTGTTTCGCTGTTTTAGTGTTATTTTCCAAGTTGTTGAACGTAGACGATAATGGTTTAACCAATACGATAACCTGACGTTTTAGAACAAGCGCCCGAATGCTTCTCCCCGCCAGGAAAGAGCAAAACGGGCGAAAAGTGAGAAGAGCGAAGAAGGAGCTGAGGATGAAGAGGAGAATAAAGGAGAAAAGAAGAAGGAAGCAGAAGAAGAGGCTAAGGAGGAACATAAGCCCATTGAAGGTTAGGTCTTTCGTATGGTGGCTGAGTTAGTTTGGAACATTTCAGTTCATCAAGGAAACGGAGAAGATGCAGAGAGTGGAGATGTCAGTGCGTAAGTATTCACGTTGTTTGTGATGATGTAGAGTTGTGTGACAAGTGGTTGATTGTACTCTTTGCAGTGAGGCAACTTTCGTGAAGCATACCAAGGCTGTGCCTGTGAAGCCGAAGTGAGTATTGATACTATTCTTCCCTAGTAAAACTACATTATGGCATATTTTCTTTTAGTTACTTACATCCGAAAGTTACCATTGCAAAGTACAATTAGTCCGTGTTTAGGAAGATGGTCCTGCCGGCAGATGCAGATGTCAGTTCGTCTGATGATGATGACTACAAGGAGGGTGTAGAGGAGAGTGGGGATGGTCAGTACTGACAATCATCCAATGGGAATGATATGTCTCTTGCTCAGATGACGAGGATGAAGGTGACGATGAGGAGGAGGAGGAGGGAGAGGAAGGAGAAGAAGAGGAGGAGGAGGATGAGGAAATGGGCGTGTCGGAAGATGCATTCGATGGACTCTCTGGTAATACTCATACGTCACAATTGTTGCATAATGTCATTGTTTAAGGAGCCTCATTCGGTCCTTCTGGAGAGACTCCTGGAGAAGACTCGGGCACCACTGCTTGTGTCTGCTTCATCGCACCCGGAAGAGTAAGTTCTAATTTTTTCGTCCCCCAGGAGATATTCCCTCTCTTTCAGCTTATCGTCGCGAATGCTGGTGATTCGAGGGCCGTTCTGTGCAGGTGGGTAAGACATGTAATGATATCAACTGGAGCGTCCTTCCCTTCTCATGATTCACGAGAAGCAAAAGTGGTTATGTTCAGAGCCGGTCGTGCCATTGATCTCTCTGTGGACCACAAACCAGAGGATGACATTGAGAGGGAGAGGATCACCAAGGCCGGTGGATGCGTCAATGAGGATGGAAGGGTATGTGAAGACGTCGATGCACTAAATACAAAGTGTATGTCTAGGTAAATGGAGGATTGAACCTCTCGAGAGCCTTCGGCGACCATTGCTACAAGAAGAATAAGGTACGTAAATACAAACTCCCTTATTTCACAGCTTCTTCTGTTAGCGTGGACAAGTTTGACAGATTTGAATGGCGTTATTTTACTATGCGTCTATAGATATTAGCTACTTGGAGTCATACCTGGGCTGGCAGATCTACGTAGAGTTGCGGTCACCCGGAAATTTTTTCTTAGAGACTCGCGGTTACCCGGATTTTTTGAATTTTTTACCCTTCGTAGAAGTTGCTAGCCCAGGTATGCTTGGAGTATTCGATTTAGATCCTTCCTCTTCGTGAGCAGATGATCTCTGCCCTTCCCGATGTTCGCATTGAGCCCACTACGGAAGAGGACGACTTTCTGGTTGTTGCCTGTGACGGCATTTGGTGGGTTACTGTAAATGGCTGATTACATACTGATTCTTTCGTTGAATATCAATTTATTATTGTTCGTATTGCAGGAATTCTCTGGATTCTCAACAGGTAGTGGACTACGTAAAGGAGAAGCTTGAGTTGGGATGGAGTATCACGAAGATATGCGAGGAGGTAGGACATTGTACTGTACTTGTTGATGAATGTACTATCTCTTAAGATATGCGACCATTGCATGGCTGACTCTACTGCGGGAGACGGCACTGGATGTGACAACATGACATTCATCATTGCTGATCTCAAACCATCCACTAGGAAGGTGCTGGAAGATATCAAGACTGAGCAGAAGGGAATGCATGCACCTGTGGAGGTATACACTCATTACAATTGCTAGGACTCTGGATGCATATATCAGACACTATCTGACTGGAGTGTGATACCCTTGGCACACAGTCAAAAATTGACCCCAGTTCAAACTTTCCTATGTGACTAAGTCGAGGGCGCTGAGTTCAAAAATCAACATCTCAATGTCTGAAAATGAGTTTGAGAGGTAGGAAAAATCGGCAAAGTTCGTA
>JACMIF010002257.1:0-18833 GCA_014805445.1 Diplogasteroides magnus | reverse complement strand
AACAACTGCGGCAAATCGCTAAATGAGCGTGCACTGAAAATCGTCATTTTCCGATTGGCTGTATGGATGTGGAATACTTTTACGACGGCATTAGAATCCCGAAACATTGACCGAGTGAAGTTGATGAAGAAAATAAAAGCATAAGTCCCAAAGAAAAAGCTCATAGTCAGAAAATAGTCAGTTTGCGATTGTTCCTATGGGTTACGGTAGCTCAGCAATACGTACTGAAGGTCGCTGAACCTTGGACTGTCAATGCGAGATGACTTGTAGTGAAGTGGGAACACATAGGGATAGTAAACAGCTGAGAACAGACCCAACAAGTTTGGGGTACACCCAACAAATTTGAGGTCACCCCAAATTTGTTGGGGTGGTGAGTCTCGAACCCAACAAATTTGGGGCGGTATTCTAATGACCCCAAATTTACGGCACCCAACAAATTTGGTGAGACTCATACCCCCAACAACGTTGTTTTCGACGTTGTTTTTGAAACCCTACTGCGCACTCTCTCCTTCTTCTCAGCAAGCGGACCAGTATCCGTTCATATACATCCTTTATCTTTTTCACATTGTCTGGTCCATCATTCAGAATATGCAGCCTTGGTAGCAGATTGAGTTTCATGTCATGCATATGTAATCTGCAAACACTTCTTCTTCGGTACCTGTCACTCTATGAAGGCCTATAACACAATAATCTAGATAGACAAACTAATTTTATCATGCCCTGCTATTTCTTTCATCATTCATGTTCGTTCACAGTCAACTGCCCGGTGCATTATGATCAGCAAAGACAGGGAAGTAGGGTCTTTTTTCGAGTATTTTAGCACATTCATCGTGTCTCAGAGCTTACCGGTGCTGATGATTATGAATTGCACACATAGCCTCTGAGCGTAGAGACATGCATAAAAATGCAATATAAGACTCGCATGCTAGAACCTAGCAGGAAGTAGACATGTTTTCACATCGTCTACTGCTTCTTTTCAACTCTGTCTATTGTCAACTCCTGGTCTTGGCTTTCAGCCCAAGACCGTTCGAGTTTTTTTCTGAATGTTTACGTCTCTTGGAAAGGAACGGAGACCGTTCAGATTATGGTTGGCTGTTTGACTAAATTTTCGGATATGTTTCACCGTGGCTATATATATTATATTTACAAGAGCTGTGAAACATATCCGAAAATTTAGTCATACTGCCAACCTTAGTTCAGATACTCATTTCGGTACCCTCTTCTCCTTCGTTTCTTGGTTGCTTCTGCGTGGTTAGAGCAATTTCCACGAGTATATAACGGCGTTTTTTTCAAATAGCCATCGAAAATGGAACGGTGTAGGAGTGTCCGAGCTCTATTTTGTTTTTTCTGAATCTTTACGTGTCTTGGAACGCAATGGAGACCGTTCGGCAGACTCATTCCTCTACACTCTGCTCCTTCGTTTATTTGGTTGCTTCTGCACAGCAAAACAAGTTCCACGAGGAGTTAAATACGTTCACTATGGTCAAGTTTCGTCGAAAATGGAACGGTGTAGGAGTTAGGGTTTCTAAGTCGGTATTCAAATTCATTTCTGACTCTTCCATTCTCCGCGGAGCGGTTGTTTTTACGGGCGATAGACGACCGCTCCGCGGAGAATGGAAGAATCAGAAATGAATTTGAATACCGATTTAGAAACCCTAGTAGGAGTGCCACAGAGTCCTGTTAGAGTTGTTTGAGTTTTCGTTTGGGTATTCTGAATGTTTACGTGTCTTGGAAAGGAACAGGGACCGTTCGGATACTCATCCCTTTGCCTCATTTTCCTATTCCTTCCTCTTTTTTTCTTGCCTCTGTGCGGCTCGAACAAAAAACTAAAGACCGTGAATTGACCCAAATATTGACAGTCGTTCATTTCTAAATTTATTCCCGGCGGTTGTCTCTGTGAAGTGAGCTACGTCCGCTAAGAATGAACTTAGACGGCTTGAAATGGAAGACTGTCAAAATCTGAGTGAATTCACGGTCTCTACAAGAACCCTAGTGCTACTTCTGTACAGCAAAACAATTCCCACCAGCAGTTGAATCAGTTCACTATGGTCTCGACCGAAAAGGAACGGCGTAGGAGTGCCCTCGAGTCCTGTTTTTCCTCTCCTGTTAAACTTCGTCTTCCACCCCCAGCCGGAAACCCAAGACGTCGGTGCCAATATGTACGGATCCTCGATTGTTTCTCTTCTAGTGCCTTGTTGTTCTACTCTACGCGATCCTTTCCCATTCTTGTCATCGAATCACTTAGCGTGATGACAATGTCATGTCTCTGGTTGACATAATGACTATTTTCTTTCACATTTCCTACAAATCGCTTTCAAACAGACTGTGAAAAAACATTACCCAGAAAATAGTCATTATGCAACCATAAGCGTGTCCTACTTCAAAATTCACTCTTCCGCAGTCTGAAGCGCCGCACTTGATGTTTTCCCGATTTCTGAGTATCATGTACACAGCGTGCCGATAAGCGGAACAACCTGCTATTGCAGCGCATAAATATCGCGCAGATTCGTGAAACCGCGACGCGTCCCGTTGAAGGTGCTGTGGGACACGTCGCGGTTTCACGAATGCGCGCGATATTGATGCGCTCAAATAGTAGGATGTTCCACTTTTCGGCAAGCTGTGATGCATGTCTGGAATCCAGTTAGTGACTACTCCAAGCTCTAAAGGACCGTGGAGGCACCCTGGTCCTTGAAATCCCCCTCTTTTTTCGAGATTACGTAATTTGAGCAATGCGGGAGTGCACAGCAAGATCTCTTGTAATCGGGTGACAGACAAGTGCGTCATGGATTATTATGCATCCTATCTGATCTGTTATTCCTTGTACGCATCTCACACCTGGATGCCACCCTGGTCTCTCATTTTTACCTGCTATTTCGTCGTTACGGGATATGTTTCAACTATGAGTTACAAGAACTAGAGCAACAGTTCCGCTAGGATGCGTTATATTTGTGCTGTAATGGTGAAATGCACCATTACAATGGCCGGAATGATGGCGCATCTGACCGTTCACCGCAAATGTCCAGACGCATTTGTCTTTCATACGTTTGTTCGGTTTTTGACAATGAGTATCATGCATGTGCATAATCCATCAATGGCCACTCCTAGGCTCTTAAGGACCATTCTCGCTCCGTGGTCCTTGAAATACCTCGTGTTCTACGAGAAATGGACAATCTGAGACATGCGGGGTGCATATTAGGGTTTGGCAGTTAATATGCGAGATTGGTTATGTTTCACGGAATAATATCTTTCCAGATATAGGATCAGGTGAAACATAATCGTCTTCGCATACAAAATGACAACCCTATTGCATAGCACGAGCGTGTGTATCCTCGAGCGTTCCAAGCTCCTAACTGCCGTAGCTGCTCCCTTGGTCCTTGAAATCCCCCTCCTTTACGAGAGATTATGTCATTTGTGGAATGCACAGCAAGATCGTGTGTATTCTCGAGCGCCTCGAGATAGTACTGTTAAATAAGGGACGTAGTCGCTCCCTGGCCCTTGAAATACCTCTCGTTCCACTAGAAAAATGCCAAATCTGAGGAATGCGGGGGTGCAAATCGTCTCGGAACTTCCATCTGTCTCTCAGCTGTTCAGTCCGAACCTCGTTAAAACCGCAGTCGTCTCGGTGAATTAGGCCGCCCATCTAAGCCAAAACATGCCTGACTGACTGTTATTCGCGCAATACGTCCGTAGTCCGTGTGGCACCCATCCGTTAGATATTCTGTTTTTGTCTTCTTTTCGCCGTGGTACATTCCACGGTCCTGCGCCTATAAATAGTAAATGTTTATGGGCCTCCGCAGAAAGTTGACGATAGCGTCAGCCTCTCTCTATTTCGGTCGGTCAACACAAGAAACTGCTACATGGAGGCGCGAGCCTGAGACTTTGTTGCCCGTTTGAACCGTGAGGATTCTAAATTGGTAAATTTAAATCGTCATTATTCTTCGCGGTGTGCTTGTCTCACTCGCTGAGGAGAAGAATGACGACAAATTTATCGTTTTGGAACGCCCACTTTGAACTTGTTGAGTCCCGGTAAAACTTTGCAATCGTCATTCATTTCTTGCCGGGCTTCCTATCCCATCAGCTGGACGAGAGTATAGGGCGTTCTTGACATGTACCGAGGATGACCTTATTTCGTTAAGGTCGCCTTCCAAGATTACGTCGCGGTGCAATCTCGGCTATTTGAGAAATTAGAGTTCGTGTTCTCATCTCTTAATGCCATCTTCGTAAAATAATCTTATTCTCGGTTCGAGTAACCAATAGTGTTTCGAATTGTAAATCGGCAGTTTTCGTATTTCTAAGCGGAACAGCTGTCTCTCACATGTGATAGACAACCGCTCGTCGATTGTTCGACAAATAAGAAATGCACGAAATTACAATTTTAGAAACTAAGTAGCCAATAGCGTTGCAATGCCGACTGCGTAGCATTCCAATGAGTTTAATGGCGTTAGTGAAAGGAAGACAATTTTCATGGGTACATGCTGCACTTGAGAGCAAACAAGCAAAGATTCCCTGCTTTCATCGTTTTGATGGAACTCGACCTTTGAACTCTCATAAATGAAAATAGGAAATCATCTCTTTGGTCTCATCGTTGTTCGTTGGCTGTTCCTATCAAGTTGTAGATCGTTCGAAGAATTCTCCCTTGTCTATGTCACCATTATGGCTCAAATATTCACCTCTCTTGTCATGGTGCTAACTTGGTTAACATTCGTCAAATGCACCCTGCACTCATCCCAAGACCTTGTAAACATTATGTTCCTACTTTGCCGCGTCCTTTGAATCCCACTTGACGAACAGAAAGAAGCCTCGATGAATGGAGGACATTAGCGAGAGGTTTCTCCCCCTGCGCAAATCCTATCATAAGTCTCTCGTATTATGATGCTACCATTCTAAGCATTCCTCCAGTACACTCACTTCGCATAGACGACTGCTAGGAATGAAATTGACCCTATGGAAATGGAGGCTGTCAATAACGTTCCATTGTGTTATCCCTATTGCGCC
Organism: Diplogasteroides magnus; assembly: GCA_014805445.1. Taxonomy (NCBI): domain Eukaryota; kingdom Metazoa; phylum Nematoda; class Chromadorea; order Rhabditida; family Diplogasteroididae; genus Diplogasteroides; species Diplogasteroides magnus. The sequence continues at coordinate 13,838 of JACMIF010002257.1, read as the reverse complement.
ATACGCTCATCCCAAGGCCTTGCAGACATTATGTTCCTACTTTGCCGCGTCCTTTGAATCCCGCTTGACGAACAGGAAGAAGCCTCGATGAATGGAGGGCATTAGCGAGAGGTTTCTCCTCCTGCGCAAATCCTATCATAAGCCATTCTCTGAAACATGTCTTTACTAGAAATTTGCCGTCATTCTTCTCAGCCGCGCAGTTGCCTTTCAAGGGATGAGACGACCGCCCTGCGGATAAGAATGACGACAAAATTACCGTTTTTGAACCCCTGGTCTTTACGAAAAGCAGATTCAATGAATGAACACAGCTGACGTTACAACACGTGCTCGTACTGGTCAAAACAATGGTTATCATTTAATCCTTTAATCATCATCATCTAAGCAAGTTGAAATAACTGCCAGTTCAAAGCACACAGTATTGAAACTACGGTTGGCAGATTGACTAGTTTATGGATTATGTTTAAATGTTGCTACATATTTATTAATATACTTCCTGCAAAACATAACCCAATCCACTAAAATGTTGATCCCTAAACGTTGCTGCACGTAGATAGGACGATGTTCTTGTGGCAATTTGCTAAGCGCAGTTTAGCAACCAAAACACAAACGCCTCCGGCTGTTTACATAATAAGCCCCATGAATGCCCCCCGTCGGTTTACACGAAAGACCCCACTCAGAGGTCATTGTCCCCAGCCTAACGCGTAGGTGTTGCCTCAAAAAAGGGGCTTCCGCAGTAGGGCAAAACCTGAGTCATTACAATTATGGTTGGCAGTTTCAATAGTCCATGGGATATGTTTCAGTGCAACTATGTATTTGAATATATGCCCTCTGTGAAACATAATCCTTAAAGCAGTCAAATTGCCATAGCTCAGCTTATTTTGCAAATGTTTTTGTTGATTCTCCACTGTAGTGCCTCGCATGTGGTCTCACTCGCTAGCCAGAAGTGTTTTGTTTACTTCGGACAAGTGTTCCCCTCGCCTTTGAGTCCTAACGTGGACTATTCAGCTGAGTTTATCATATGCATTCATCCACGGTGGATCTGAGAACATCCTTAATACAGCCTTAGAAATGGAAACTGCCGACTCTCATGAACTGCTTTTTTCGCTGTGAGTACAACAGCGTCGTGGACATTTGCGCCGTAATAGTATAGTTGACACTTGCGAGCCGTTATTTGATGCGTATGCGTAAATTTCACTGTTAGGGCGCAATTGTCCATTGCACATATCGGAATGAATTGTTAATGTTGGATGGTTTTCTTGGAAATAATTTCCTCTACTTCGCCGTTTTCCGCCCTTGTTCTGCCTTCTTTCGTTTCTACTCCTATGCACTACTAGGTAGACGGAGTACGGTCTCAGATTTCGACGAAAATCATGGGGTGATTCTCATTAATGCAGCAGAATAAGCGCAATAGTGGTGCCATAGCACTCGGATCATTAAACAATTCTGAATGCGTTGCTCAAAACAAAAACTTGGAATCTTAAAGTTCAGCTTGTCATTTGCTTAGTATGAATCGCTTTATGCACATCCATCTTGGACATTAGCTCCATCTAAGCGAAAACATGTTTTGCACGGTGGTCTGGCATTAGTCCGCAGCGTCCGTCCATTTATTAAGTTCCTATGTGTTTTGTTCTTATAGTTAAGATATTATTATGATTAGCATTTTGACCACTTTACTATTCGGTTGGTAAGTAAGTCTTTGGCCACATTTTTATATTTTTTCTATATCTCTGTCAGCTTTGATCTGAAACCATATCCAGTGTATCGACTAAGACCACACTGTGTACACTACCTATGACTGCTGTGCTGTGACTCAGAACAACCCGGGAGCTTCTCAGTGATTTTTCAAAGTTGGCCGATTAGCTCCCAAAACTTTTCGTAAATTCACCAAAATTCACGCTGTGGAGATAATGTAATATTTTCCGAACAACTATAAAATATGTGCCTCCGCCTAAAGCACAATATCGGCCTATATGCTTGCCCCAACCACATTTTATTAGTTGTTCAGAAAATATTATCTCCAAAAGTTGGTATTTGGTGAGTTCCTGTGAGGTAATCGGCCAACTTTGAAAAATCACCGAGAATCTACCAAGTTGATCTGAGTCATAGCACAATGGCCATAAGTAGTGTCCACAATGGGGTGTTAGAGGATACACTGGATATGGTTCCAGAAGAAAGCTGGCGAAGAGAGAGGAAAAATAAGTGATGGCCAAGGACTTACTTACCAACCTAATAGATATATACTCTCTATGGCATGTAACCCATAAAGTAGTCAAACTGCTGCCATAGTTAGGAATCCTAACTTAGGATGTGGTAGAATACGGCGAGGTTGTTTCATAGCTCAAGGGTTTTCGTGATCTTCTGAACCCATAACGCACGTCTATTATTCAACTTCAATAGAATGATGAACACAAACGTCCGCATACAAGAACAAAAATGACCATTTTTCTATCGACATTGTGTATTTGGCATCATCCTGTGCTTTGCTTATGTAAACAGAGTTGATATACCGAGTACGAGCCAATTCTCATTTTCGACCTACGCCCTCTCCAATTTGCGTGTTACTTCGTCGTTTCTCTGACCATTGCTCGTGATTTTGAATATGCTTCATGTGTGATATGAAAAAGAAGTCTTTCACATCAGTTTACGTGAATAATACAGTCCTCTCGCTTACTTCTCGTTCCTCTACCAATTCTCTGTCAGTATCGGATTTCCCCTCATTTGTGATGCCCACGAGTGATTCTTAATATTCACCGGTATTGTTTTCGGCCCTCTCTTAATCAGATACTTCCCGTGACTGTCACGCATTTGCGATTTTCAAAAATTCATCAGTGCATATAGATCATCTTCTTGACCTTACGAATACTGAAATAGTGTTTCTAAAGCGGTAATTTTATGCGGGAAAGTTCGTTTCGCATTCGTCAAATTCCCTCGGAGCGGTTATCTATCAATGTGATAGAACCGCTCTTCGGAGATTACGCTAATGAGAAAAAACTTTCTAGCATAAAATTACCGTTTTAGAAACGCTATACTGAAACATTGATTTTCTTTGTTTTGAAAAGAAAACGTCATAAGGAAAAGTCCTCTTATCTCTTTCTTATTGAGTTAGTTTGATTTTTCAGCAGCTAACACTGATAATACTAAACTGGCTTAGTCAATAAGCTTTAGTCTCGTCTCTGAAACATACATATATCGAACGCTTTAACTGTGCCTTCAAAGATTAGTCTACCTATTCGTCTTGGAATCTCTGTCATGACCTACAATATGCATATAATGACACCCGCTTGCACGTTTCATGCACCCCTAGGCCCTGCGGGACAATGTTGATTAGGGAACGACTTTTGGAATGACTGTTGTCTGTGCTCTCATTCGACCGGTCGTATATGCTGAGCGAGAGAGAACGACTCACCGGTGCGCATGGACGAAAAGCGGTCCACAAGTCGTAATGTTGACGGCACGAATACATCAGTTCCATGATATTTCGACAATTGTAACTGATGACGGCTTTCTCTGATTCTGCAAATTGTCACGCTTTGATTGGTTGGATTAACGTCCCCTTTAGAGTTTCTGAAAGGTAGTAAAGAGCATTTTTCATTCACCCGATTCACTCGGAGTGGCTGTGTATCGAACGTAGAGACAGCAACCCCGCGAACAATACATATACGAGAAAAGCACTGTATTACCGTTTTCTAATAGAAACCCTAGTACCCTTCAAAGGTTCCGGATCTCCTAGCGATATATCAGGTCCGCTTTCCATCACTGTGCAATTCTGTGTTGTTCCATTATTCTATTAGGACACCTGCTAAGGTTGCGCCTTGAATATGGTTGGCAGCTTTTACATAACTCATAAACTGTTCGAACTGCCAACCATAGCCTAGACTGAATCTTAGGGAACGCATTCTTGAACTTCTAGCCTCCCCGATATCGTCGGAGCGACCGTCTCTCATTTCGATAGACGACCACTCAGAAGATATTGGGGAGGTTAGAAATTCCATAATGCGTTCCCTACTGAACCTGCCCCGGCGGGCGAACCCCTATACGTGACTCTATCATTTTGGGTGAACAGCGCCACGGACATTTGCAGTAGTGAATTATTGCCTCATCTGTCCATTTCATCATAATGTCGTGAATATCTGTCTTTCATCCGTCATTCCACCGTCAATCATCTCAGCTGCGCCTTTATCTTTCTTTCTCTCTCGGTCAGATGATTCGTCTAGATAGGTAAGATAGCTGTTGGGGTATCTCGCTGGAGAATGCAGAGGGATAACAAATCTGGTCCCCGCGCAAACGATTCATTCAATAATTCATGCGAACATTTTCACACAGGCGATGGGACGGAAGCCGGTGTTCCCTTCCTTTCCTATCTATATACGAATAGACGCTTTTAAGGGGGGAAAGAAGATTCTGACTAGATGATGTAGGTGATTTTCTGAGAAAGAGGAGAGGAAATGCTAACGTTTCAATGGCTTCTGAGCGAACATTATAGCTTTATTGTTACCTAAATGAATATGGGCGATAGGACTTTAATTGCAAAGTAATTATTTTTTGATGAGATGTGTCTTTTGAAGCGTTACCTTGTTGTCGTGCTTCATTGGTATCGAAGATAATCTCGTATCTTTTTAATGCCCACCTTACAATCCTAACGATACGTGATCGGGCTCAATGAATGTATGCGCATGTATTAAAATGCGTTATTCTAATATTATAATAAGTATTTTGGCTGCCTTCCCAATACGCAGGAGTCACTGCTTTGATAGCGTCCGAACGAATGTTGTATCTGTGCGGTTGCATAAATACATGCGTTGGCAGTTGATGTGAACACGCGACCAACCTTTTCCATTATATTTTATATGTTTCATGTGTCCAAAACAAGAACCTCACAAGGAACCATAGCGACAGCCTCTCAGCGATTTAAGAATTCTCCGTGTTGCGCATGTGACTTCCTAACTACTTCACAAATCCACCATCTCCATGTCAAATGCGTCATCGAGCAATGTAATCGGGTTTCCTGTCAAAAGCCCAAATGGTCGGAAAATATTTCTCAAATCCCCTATGATCTTCTGAAATCGAATCTTTGCTCTAGTCTATAATCCCAGACGTGTTTTCGCTGACCGTTTTCGGAGAACTATGGTTTGGGACACAATTCCGAATACCTTATTCCGTTTCTCGGGACCGTCCTTGTCCATAGGATGGTACTGGCCTTGCCTGGAGCGTAGTCGCAGGATCTTAGCCCTTGGGGCGTGGATAGTCAACCGACGAATTTGAACTTCTGCACTGTATTTCGATGAGGAGTGATGACGGAATTCACGCTTCCTCCCCTCGCTTCAGTGGTTCCTCCAAGTTTGGTAGTTCAGTCTCTCGCGTCACCACGTGAATTGCGTCACAAGAGCCTTGGACTAGGGTTTCTGGAACGGTAGCAGAGTGCATTCTACCAGTTTGGAAACATTGCTTTGGACTGTTGAAAGGAAAGTGCGCCATTGACACTCGCGCCATAATGGTGAAATGGACAGATGGACACACTTTACAACGTTCTTAAAGGAGCTGTGCCACGATCTTTTTCAAGTATAAACTGGATGCGCTGTTCTATTAGTCTAGTAGGATAATGATGATTAGTGAAAATCCCATGTTTGTAAGTCTTTCCTCTGATGAGATACAGCGACGGGAAGTAAGAGAGTACTGTAGGTCTGACGGATCTTTGATCAGGGAGGAAGTGGGTAGAGAGAGGAGAGGGAAGACGAAGAGAGGACGAGAGACCGGTAGATCAAAGGAGAGTTCAGAGAAAGGAGACGGCAAAGGGGGCGAGGAAGCGCCCTCGGGAGGCTCTAGAGTGAACGGGAAAGTGAGAGAGCGCAGAGCGATCTACCGTACTCTACTGAGCGCTCAATTCAATCGCTTCAAGAGTCAATCCTTTCGAATGCGAATATTTTGATGCTCTCTAGAACGCTTAGGAAATGAACTTACTTAATAATCTGTGTGTTTTTGCTCTCATAAGATCGTACACTACATAATATAAAAGAATAAAAGTTCGTGGCACAGCTCCTTTAACCCGGATCTGTCAATTTCACCATTATTCGCTCAACTTGCACTGCTCGATCTCTTCATTCAAGTCTTCTGTACTTACTATAAATTGAATTTTTGTTTCGATTTCCAATTTCGCTCTGAACATCATCGCTATCTCACTCTAATCTTTGCACCTGATGTGATGCATAAGTATTATTTCAATTGGATTTGTTTCATCTGATATTCACCCCGGACTATCTCTCAACCACGTTTTCGCGCTTTGAAACAGAGTGGAAGGACCTTTCTCCTCAAGTGCAATTAAATATTTGAGTGCAAGGGCGCAACTGACTGTACAAGAGCGCCATGGACATTTGCGCCATAAAGACAAAATGCGCCTTGAGAATGACGACAATCATAGCTCATTTGTCCATTTCACCACTACCTATGGGGGCAACTTTCCCTGGTTCAGCTGATTATTCACCAGGAGCGCCACACTCTTTGGATCCAAAGTGGATGAGGGAGGTAGGACGGTTGATTCTAGGGAACAACTTTTGGACTGACTTTTGTCTATGCTCTCATTCTATATGCCGTCTATGATGAGCGAGAGAGGTGTGCACGGATGAAAAACGGTCCATATTTCGTTCACTAGTTGATTCTGCGCAAGTACGACGCACGGAAGCGTACAATTCTCTTGTGCATTTATGTAAATGCCCCCTCCCGGGGCAGACACGGGACCAGACAACAATGCTATTAGCGAATTGGTTACTTGTTGCTTTCGGTCTGCGATTGCCACACTCCACGACTTTGATGCTCCACAACCTAGTGGACTGAACCATTGAGGCCAAGCTTAGTCAAAGGGGCGCGTCTCTTTATCACAGGCGTTTGTCATATATTTTTCGTACAATTTCAAGTCCTGTTCGATCGACACTAGGGGTTTCTAATTCGGGAGTAGAGTGCATTCGTATGTTGTCTGATTCACGAGGAGCGGTTGTCTCATTCATGCAACAGACAACTGCTCCTCGTGAATCAGACCGCAGATGAATGCACTCTACTCCCGATTTAGAAACCCTAATCGACACTTGCTTGATGGACCAGACAACGATGTCATTAGTGAATTGCTCATCGACTTCGTGTATGCGATTTGGAGATTCCAGGACTTTGCTGAACTATACTCAATACCCAATACCCAATAAAACGATCCATACTAGCTGTATAATGTTCTACTCTTGTGTAATTTTTGAATGCGCTTAGAATGAGAAATCTCACATCAATTTTCCGCAGGATTTTATGTATTCCTTGTGGCACACAATGGAACTGCCCCATTGTCAGTAGATTGCGAAAAAGTATGCAAGGCCTTTTTAGTGGCACAGCTGCATTCAGTTGCTTTTTGTTGTACACGCCGGAGTAGTTCACAGTTCGATTGTTCCAATCAAGGGCATTTCCCCTCTCAACTCTAATGTCTACGGCGGATGCGACGTCCAGTAGATTCAATTTCTACGGGATCTTATCTGTTCCTTATGAAACAATAGAGGTGCCGCAGTAAATTTTCATCCTCAGCCCGTGCGCTTGACCTTATTCAGTTGCTTTTTGTTGAAATGTATGGAACGGGGACTAGCTCATTTGTCGATTGTTTCAATCATGGGGATTCCCCTCTCAACTCTAATGTCTACGGAGGATGCGACGTCCTCCGTGCAAATCGAGTATGCAGACGTGCAGTCTTTGTGTAATTACACACAAACCACGACCAGAGCACACCACAACGGTCGTGGCCTGGCACTAGGGTTTATATAGCGGTAGCAAAGTGCATTTATCATTTGTCTACTTTTGCGCACGCACTTTTACCTAAGTACCTGAGATGCTTGTCAATATTGGGGCAGCAATTTTTAGAATGATTTTCAGCTGCAGTTCATTAATTGGCAGTGCTGCTCTTTCAATTCTGTTTCACTTTTTTGGTAGAATATTATTATAGAAAGATGCTACAACAAAGACTAAAAATAAATATTAGACAATTTACACCCCCACAACCCAAACACAAGCACACCTCCTCAGCCCTTCCTTACTCCTCCTTCTTCCTTCTTCCATTCCTCCTTCGGTCTTGTAGGCACACCCGTCTAATATTTTCCTTCTTCCACTCCCCCCTCCGTTCATAAACGAACCAGACCAAACAATCTCTCCAAAGTCCGCGTGGATCAAATTCCTTACCGTGCTTCGATTTCGCATATCGATTTCATAATTTGGCAATGTGCCAAAACATGCAATGCTAGAAGAATTACCTGTCTACTATGGTTGGCGGTTTGGGTTCGAGGTCGGTTATGTTTCACTGATCCCCATATCTTGAAAGTTATGGTATTCGTGAAACATAATCGATCTCATACTGACAATAACGTTTACCATTCCTTTATTCCTATTTTAGACTGGCAAAAAGGAAGAAGAATGAGGAGCCAGCGGTTTGCTTAATGGGGGAAATGCCATAGGTTTGTAGCGTCTGGGGGAAGTGTGACCGCCGTCCGACGTATATCAGGGCTAAACCGAGTACAATTTTTTTTCTGACAATCATCACATGCGCCACTTACGCAAGCCATTCTTTTTTCGAGACCTTCGCAGTATTAGTAGTTTTCATATGATCAGGGCAAAGCTTCAGCATGTTTATTGCTTCAGATCCTGTTCCGTAGAATCACAGGAGTAGATTTAGAGTGGTCTGCCAAGCATCTGGAGCTCCAGAGTAGGGGTCCCTTATGAATTCACTTAGGGCATTTGTTATTCGTCTAACCTCCGTCTTTCGCATGAAGAGACAACCGCTTCGCGGGGATTAGAAGACTGACAAATCCACTAAATGAATTGATAAAGGAACCCTGGTCCTGAACCTAGAAGAGTACAATTTCTCCGCAATTATCACTGCATGCGCCCTTAACGGATGACACTTCTCTGAATCATTCACTTGCTCCCTCCCCACCAAATCATTTTCTCCGTCGCACTCTTTACGTGATGCGCTCATTTCTCATTTCCCACTTCGTTCGTTAATTTTCTCTTCATAATTACATAAACTCAATCGCAAGTATGTTTCTTCACACCGATAATGAGCCTGTTGTAATGATTTTCGCAGTGAAAGGAGGATTCCCTTTTTAATAAGTAAAACATTAACTTACTATCTACATATGTTTACTAGGGCAGGCAGATGGATGGAAAAGTAAATGGTAAATCGGGTTCGTACGCTACCCACTACCGTCACCACTGCGATAACGCGAGCATTCATTATTAATGCGTAACCTCTTCACGCTTTCCTCAGCATCCTCCTCGATTTTATGATGCAAATATCCATACATATGCATCTAAACATATGTTTCTTTCATTTTATTGTGCCCTGGATGTCTCTTTTCAGAATTCTCTATTTCACAGTAATTGTGTAAATATTCACGCCTTTCACTCTCCATTCGCTCTCTCACGCATCTGAATACAATCAGAGTTGGCCGATCGACTAAAATAGTGCATTCCGTCACTCTGTGCTCTCCATCGTGCGGTCGTGTCTGGCGCAGAGTGACTACCGCATGATAACGACTTGCCCTGTCCTAATTAACGAGGACAGGGAGACGGAATGCACTATTTAAGTCGTTCTGCCAACTGTGCTTCGAACTCTCCTTAGCCTATCAGATCCGCCACCTAATGTATTTGAATATAGCTCCGATGCCCGTATTTAATGCGTTATCGCTCGTGTACCCCATTCGTACTCTATTCCGTAGATTAGTCCTCGTTCTCTCTCGACCCGTTTCGCCTTATTCTCCTCGATCTAATCATTTTATGCGTGACTTCCGGGCGTGTCTTCACATCACTTTCTGCAAATTGTACACATCGTTTGACCTCCGCGGCCTTTCCAGAGTATTTCCATTCCAGAGTCACCCCGTCCTCCCACTCCAATCAACCGAGTGACGCCGCTGCACAATATTAGGTAAAAGTTTGCTAAACTACGGAATTTGTCCACCATCATGAGCCATCATTTGGCCTAAAATAGGCAAAAATCACCGAAAATCATTCCGGTCCACCGGCACAATATTAGGATAAGTTTTAGGCAAATTTAAAAACTTTACTCGGGTTGGGAAATCGGTTATGTTTCACCGATCCAATATATCAAAGTGATAATTTTGGTGAAACATAACTGATCTCTCATACCAACTCTAAAACCCACGTTTACTGCAGTTGTAGTATCAGTGGGGGTAGCGAAAGGAAGCATTTCTCAATCACCTGATTCCCTCGGTGCACTTGTCCTCCGCACGAGCGAGACATGCGTTCGGAGGGAATCTCTGAGTAGACGCATAGAAAATGAAATTGCGCCGCCTTTGCCTACCCTACTTATCACTTACGTTGGTGCAAAGAGCCGCGGTGAGCAATTGTGGGGGAAATAAAGATATCATGGCCATAAAATTGTTGAAAATAGCCGCCACAACTATGGATTGGGTGATTTTCAGGCTGCCTGAGAGCAGAAAACGGACAAGATGGGCACGTTCGACCACATTTGTCTGACGGACAAGCAGTTGATGGTCCACGGATCGGACATAGAGTATGCACTGCAGAGGTAAAAATTATGTTTTTTTCAGTGTATTGCCCATCTCGATTGAAGTCTTGAATTCTCTTTCCCTCATAAGATTGTAGTGAAGCACATATGAAAAAAAACCCCTTAGCAGCGACTTGTCAGAGTCGCTTTTCATCAAAAATTCGCCAGATTCTCTAGATTAGATTATACCTATCTGTGATATATAAAATAGGGAACATTTTTTATGCACATGTTCCATAGGTTTGGAATTATATTTTTCGATTCCATTACCTTTATTACCATGCTGTGAAACACAACTTGAACTGTAGCATCTTAGATTTTGAACGGACACAGAATAGCTCCTTAAGGTAACATGAATTTGGGCAATTCAGGTATTTCTACCCGGTGGTCGCACTCTTCGGCATCTTTGGCAACATACTCAACCTCACGGTGTTGTTGAACAAGAGCATGCGGAGCAGGTCAGAGTCTAACCGTTAAACACTTCTTGTAAATTGAAAATTTTATATGATATATAGCCTTTGCTCATATTTTATCAACATTCATCAGTGCACAGAATATAAATTCACAACAATTAGACAGTTTTTCATGTTTCATGCTTTCAGAGCCAACACATTCCTCTCGATGCTGGCCTTTGCTGATATCCTCTTCCTCGGCCTCCTCTTCCCTAACATTTGCGCCAACTACTCGGTCTTCATCTTCCACAATACGTTCAGATGGTTCTACTTCCACTCAAAGGTACGCGTTTTTCTGTTTTTCATATTTATTTTGAAAATATTTTGAACTTTCTACGAGTACTCTGCCATATATAGCCCGTGTTAAACATATGCACTTTTAGTCGATGGTGAACTATTTATGTCCTGTAGCAAAACAAGCGCACCGTCGCTTGCTAGCTCTGTTATGACACCACAGCATACAGTCACACCAAAATACTCTCCCAAGGACGACTGGAATGAGTCATTGCTATAAATGTGTTATCCGGGCTAAATTGGGGTTGTTTGTCATTTTTGACTCCGTGAGCGCCAAAAAGATATTCCAGAGCAACCTAAACCAGAAGTAAGTGGGAATAGTGAAGCAAATTGAAAAAAAACTGTCTCTGAAAACCAAGTTGTCCGTCCGACAGACCAAACATTAGGACCAGACGCTCATTAACGGTGTTGACCATTCTTTGGCATGTTTGAGGAGGGGGTGGTTCTATTTCCAATTTCTGAGTGCTAGAGCCAAATCTCGTGAGACTCGACCTCTAGGCATAGAGGAATGAGAGGAAGTGAAAAGACAATTTCTCTCGCTTTTTATTCGCCGGGATACTTTCATGATGTATAAATAGTGGCCTCGGGAAACATTTCCCGTTTTATGAAGAACCACAGGCGCTTAAAAGCAGACAATCTTCATGTCGTTACGTGGGAACATGTTAGGCGTTCTAGTGGATATATTATTTATGACTTTGATATGAAACGCCATGTTGTTTGCCGCGTTTCCTGGAATTCTGCTAGCATATAGCGTAATGCAAATCAGATATGACAAAACGAAAGCAAACGGATGCAAAACAACAACAATACTAACAAGGAACCAACCAAGTAATGGATACTTTCCATTTGATAGCGTAGCATTTGTGCAGTAAAGCAAGGCAAGACGACAAGAAAACAAAACCGAACAACAAGCGATAGCAAGGGGGGATACATATATTTAGTTATCAATAGCCAAAGGTGAAACTCTCAGTATTATGGAAATTAAATATTAACTGTATTTTTTCCCTTCTATAATTCCCATTTCAGGACCATCTCCTCGCCCTTGCTAATTGGTGCTCGGCAGTAGCTATATGGTGAGCGATTTCCTATTGAAAAGAAATTTCGTGACTGATGATAACAAATTATCGATTGATTTCATAATTATTACAAAATTCCAGGTGCGTCATCCTCGTGTGCACTGACCGACTGGTGGGCATCAGGAATCCACTGTATGTGAGAGGTCAGCAGGATATTTAGTATTATTTCGGATAGCTCTATTATGAATATTTTTCAACTGAGATATATATTTTACGTTTGAAAGATGTTTCAATAAATTGTCAGGATACATAGCTAGATGATCATGGAGTTAGGGGAGTCTGAGTATTATTCATGTAAACGGAACTGAATTAGCTGGTACACATGGCGACTTTTCGTCCTCCTACGCACTCTCTCATTTGCGTGCTATTTCTTCGGTTAGACAGTCGCCACTCGTGCTTTTGCATAGTTAGTCTTACTAATTAGTCTTACTGAAGTAGTCAAATGAAGATTGTCTTTCAGTTCAGATTACAGGAATAATACGTCTGTTTTTATGTAAACATTAATTTATGGTGAAGCTTTCGGTATAGTTGGGTATGTATGCTCAAAACGTCATTGTAGGTGGCTGGGGTCGTGGCCGGATGCCGGCTCTTCTGACTACCGTAATCCTCGTCTCAGGAGCCTTCACGGCGTACCAGCACTTTGAGTACGAGTGCCTAGTGAGGTACGGTAATGATAATACTTTATTGATTGATTTATGAGTACCGTATTCCTCGAGAATCGATCGATTGATTTTCAGGGACTACTGCAACGGGACGCAGCTCTACTCCAAGTGCATGTACATCAACAATGACGGGTTGGTATCGATATTCTCGAAAAATGATGGAATAATAGCAAACTGATACGACCTTGTCATCTGGGGGTTTTAAAGCGGTAATAAAGAGCATTTTCATTCTTCTAATTTCCGCGGAGGCGTTGTCTCTACGAGAGATAAACAACCGCTCTGAATGGATTAGACGATTAAGAAATGCACTTTACTACCGTTTTAGAAACCCTATTTGTCATTAGTAAAATACTATTCCAGATCGTGGTGGGGCAACCGCACCAACCCGTACCCTCGATCCTTCCGTGTCTTCCTCTCCTATTCCTCTGTTGCCTTTCTCTTCACAATGATTATCTGTCCTATCGTCATTCTGACTATTCTCAATGTGATGTTGCTGTGTGCTCTGAGGTATGGACAAAGATTCTGTCAGGGTTTTAGGACCCAATGCACAGAAGGGGCATTGGTCCCTAACAGAAATGCAGGGATCTCATTAGTAACACAATCGATGTTTAATGACGGGGCATGCTTGGGTAAATTGATTATCGATTCATGATCTATTGTATGGAGGATGTGCAAGTCAACATGATCAGCGGGGGGGGCGGGCGAAAATCGAGGGGCATAGCATACCACCTGTCCCGCTTTTCTGGAGCATTTTGATGGCTCTAAAAGTACTTGGAAAATTATTATTTATTGGTGGAACATAAAAGCACAC
>JACMIF010002256.1:0-18834 GCA_014805445.1 Diplogasteroides magnus | reverse complement strand
GGGGAGGAGATGTTACCTTTGGGGGAAGAGCAATGGAACTAATGGGCAGAGGAAGTGCAGAGGGAACGGGTTGTGGACATTATGGAATAAAGTGAATGATGTATTGGGGGTGAGTATGTTGAGGGTAAGGTTGCAACATTGTAAATAAATATTTTTGTGAGAAAAAGACTCAATGTGGACGATTATTGAACGTTTCACCCCCTAGATACATAGGTACCCCCTAGATACATATGTAAAATACAACTATAAATATCTTGAAGCATTCCCCATTATTTTCCTCTCACGCTCAGCTGTTCTGTTCACACTAGACAAGAACGAAACATTCGATTATTACAACGATTAGTGGTTAGTCTTTGAAGAACAGAGTGCAATCACACAGAGTACTTTCACAATCTCTGTGACGTGAGAACAAGAGTGCATTAGGAGTAAGAACATTTCTTGGACTCTTAGTGTTAGAACTTTTATCTGAAATTGAGATGACGGGAAAACGAGCACGTTGGATCCATGCGAATGGCACTTGAGATGCAAAATGTTGTTTGAAGGGTCTTCTATTTCACGATCTTTTGTGGTCCTAAATGATCATTTGAGCGTAGGCTGCTCTATTACCTTGCAGTGTCTCTGAATCAAAAGATCCCTTTTTGAGAGTCGGAAATTTCCCTTTGTGCTTGTCCGTGCTTTTCACTTTGTGTCATCCAGCGAATGCGCGTTCTAAAGACGGAAACAAGGCGAAAACAACGAAAACGCGTTCATGTAAATCACGGGGAATTAGGTATTTTGTCCTTTGTGTGAAAGCCCGTGCTCAAGGTACTTCCATCGTCATCCAGGCAATTTATGATAACCACTTATTTACGTGAGCCCATTCGTATTCTCAGTAAACCTAAGACTTGTCTGTGCAATAGTTACAAACAGAAGTACAACTCATCTCTATATTGACTTAATTGGCTCAGTTTTGGTGGAAAAGGGGCGAGACAGCGAATGCTAAACGCATCTTATTCATTTTGATTGTCCTTCCTCCTCTCATTTTCTTCCTCTTTGCTCACTTCATGATTGGGTATTTCCGCATGAACTTATTACTTTTCGCTCTAGGGAAGCAGTATTGTCGAGACTCCAATCAATTCACTCCATTTATTCCGTCGTAGTGCTTTCATTAATGGAAGACTATGGGATCGACGTACCTTTACATGCGGTAAGCTTTCCTAGAATTTTCATGAATAATGTGGCATCCTGTATAAAATCGTCTGACATTGAATGGTCTTAAACCGAAATTATGTGTTCAGCTCGAACAGATTGCTTTCTGGAACAGTGTCTT
This sequence comes from Diplogasteroides magnus, assembly GCA_014805445.1. Classification (NCBI taxonomy): domain Eukaryota; kingdom Metazoa; phylum Nematoda; class Chromadorea; order Rhabditida; family Diplogasteroididae; genus Diplogasteroides; species Diplogasteroides magnus. The sequence goes on along the minus strand of JACMIF010002256.1, from coordinate 17,525 downwards.
CTGCTTTTTCTTCGCTTGTGTTTTCAACATTCTCCTTATTTTTGCTATAATTAGATATTCTTCAATTCATATGGGAAGCTACTACAAGGTTCGTGTTCTTCTTTCTGTCATATAATCGTGGGAATTATTTGTTTAGATTATGCAATGCATTCTCTCACTCGTTAATATTCTTTTCTCAGCTCTCGTTTTACTAACAAAACCGGTAAATGTTTTCTAAGTTGTCGCGAGGAAAAATATCTGGAGATTTGCCTTCCGCTGTATGGAAACTGTACCTAATGTGTGACAGACTGTGGGCGGCACATACGCTGTTTGATCTGTCAATAAGCGGCATTTACTTTTCAAAGCCTTTCAAAATATCGAAAACATCCTCTATTCAGACAATTCATCTCCATGGAGGCCTATTCATATTCAGTGGAGAACCACTTTTTACCATGTCCCAAACGGCCATAGTTGTTATGCTCTACGCGTTTGTAGGTTTGGTCTTTTAAACGTTTATCCCAAGTGCATTTGAACTTGCGAATGTTTCAGGACTTTTTGTGCAGAACAAGGGACTCTTGGCCACGCTGATGGTATATCGAATTCTGAGGATGAGAAAGTGAAACATTTCTTTATTTTAAGAAGCAGTATCCACCTTCTAAATTGTAGAAACTTCTCCGAGATTCGTTCACTTTCTCTTCTCGCCATGCCCGTTTCTGCCTTCCTCATATCAATGCCAGCTACTATTATTCTATTCTTGCGACTTTCACCTACACACGAAAAACTGCAAATGTGCTACAAAGAAGGAAGTGAGTGAATCTTACAGTAACCATGCCTCCTATACCCGGAACTGTCACTGTTACTCGCCTATTTAATTCGTAGTTGTGACTCGATTGCGTAATCTAACTACTGCCTGTTTTTAGAATACTCGTAGATAATACTCTGATGTCTGGAATAGGTCTTTGAATGGCGTAGTCGATTGCATTTTCACCCCTTCCACGCACTCTTGCAATGACTAAATTGACGGAGATGAAATTGGCGTGATCGCGACTCGCGAGTTACATGTCCTTCTATTTTTAAGCACTATAAGAGTTTAGCAGACATAGTTACATAAAAAACAAACATGACAACGAAGCAATGGCACGATTATTGAACTATGTTATCATCGTTATAATCGAAAACTATCTCATCCTGTCTTCTTTCTAGTTCAATGCGTGACAATATCCTCCGTAATCGGTAGACATCTCGCCCCTCAATCCGCTTTTCTCGTCTCACCAATACAAGTAAGTAGCACGTAGAAATTGTGTTTTAGAGTTTTGTGCCTTTTTCATTCCTCATTTTCTAACAATTTCTTACAATAGGGATGAGCGATGAAACATGTGGTTATGTGTCATAAATAATGAGAGAGATGAGCAAGCACACAATACAATAATAATACAATAATTTATCCATGTCAGAGCTTACGCTCTGGAGATCAAGGGCACACAGCAATAACACTGTTTGTGATAAAAGTTCGGGCTTCTATTCAGCATGGGTCGTTTACCAACTGGCCATTCATCGTTGGTCTCATTCTTCTTATCGTTGTCCTCATCGCCTCCACAGCTGTTATCAACGTCGGTGCTCGAGTGAGAACTTGTTTATGTCTGTTACCTTTTCTCGCCTCCATAATTGGTATCAATTTATAATATGTCTAGATTGAGTAATTTAATCGTTACTAATTCGTAAATGACTCATGAATAATACTCTTATGCCTCAATTATTCGAAAATTAATTTGAAATCATTGTTTCCGAACCATTGAAATTCAGATTATTCGAAAACGAGCTACGCGAGCTAGAGATTCACTGCAGCGACAAGTCGCTCATGCACTCTACGCTCAGGTGTGAATCTTACTTTGAATTGTTTCATAGGATTCATTCATTTTAGTCTCTTGTCCCATCTGTGATAGTACAAATTCCAATTGGAATAGGCATTGTGGGCACTCTCTTCAATGCAGACATGGACCATTTCTTCCATCTTCTTCCCATCGTCAGTGCATGGTGAAAGGGGTTGCGTACTAATATCGAATTCATTCTGTTCAGGTACACTTTCCTCGATCCTCTCGTCGTTTTCTACAATGTTCGAGCATACAGAAGAGGTTGGTGGATCTTGTAGAGACTGAACCAAGAAACTTCAGGGGTAATTCGATTCATCTTTCTTCGTTGTGCCAAGTCGATTGTTTCACCGGCACAGACAGAACACACTCCGAGTAGACAACCAGGAGTACAGACAACACAACAAACACTTGTGGAACAGAGAAAGAAGGAAGGAACGAGGAAGAAGGAATCAATTTGATCTTTTAAGACTAACCACTAGTCGTTGTAGTAATCAAATGCTAATGGTATACAATAGATTATTCAATATTGTCATTACCGGATCTCACACACACAAACAAATCAATTTTGTATATAGAACAACGGGTCCTGTTTCATTATCTGTCGGAGTATTCATATATTTGCTTCACAGATGAGTGTACATAAAGAAAATGTTACTAGCAATAAGAAACAATCGACACGTGAGTAATACCAGTTACATAAAAAAAATGAAGTATGTTCATAGCAAGTATTTACATATTCTGGTATTCCTTCAGCTACGCAATGATGCCCTCCGTCTCGTAGTTACCGTCTTATCTATTAGTTGCATGCTCATAATGAGATGTTGGCAGACTTTATATGGCCACGTATGTAGAGGACAGTTTGTTGATTGTGAAGGGAATGCCAAGTTATGACTGTTCTTTGAATTGCTTGCTTCATAACTATTACAATTCACAATATTCTGCATCTCTCGATATCAACGGCCCATCATATTCCCTCTCTGCATAATTCGCTCATTCTCTGCACAAAAAGTGTTCATCATTTGATCGATGATTGCAGTTATCTTCAATAGAATTGTCACTTTCAAATTATCCGCAAGTGTTTCAAATTCCTTCGAAGAAACTGCTGTCGTCAGTAGCTTCAAATCGCCAAGGAATACTGTCATCTCTTACTGAAAGAAGATATTCTTGATTTCTTAGACTTCAACTGTCGAGAGTGAGTGGAAGGTGTATTTCGTTCCCAGAGCCATCTTCTCCACATCAGACATGGACTGAAAGTCGCACGCTGTTACGGGAACTTTTAGTATTTAGATAGAATGAGGTTATTGGTTGCCTTTGTGCTGGCGAGAAACTCATCGCATTGATAATGAACTTCTTGGATCATTCCAATGCGTGAATATCTAACAGAAAAGACTGCTATCCTCTTTCCATCCACTTTGAGTATGATGTCTGCCGTTCCTTCCCTCACAACTCCAAATGTGCACAGTCGAGGCTTGTGGACACCTCCACTCTTCACAATCGTAATCTGTAGAGAATGATATGAGTGGATTGGAATTCCATCTCATCGTTTCACTTCAACGACAGTCGAGAAATTGTCATCTTCGAAGAGATACATCTTTTCTTTGTTGAGAATCTTAATATTTCTACATTCGTACAGTTCATGTAATATCCACACCTCCGAGAATTTCTTGGGGTTGGGCAGAACGAATTCGACGTTATTGGGAGAGAAATGGATGACGTCGTCAACTTTCATGAGGATCTCGCTCTTCGCTGAATGTCGTCCATACTACGGTTAGCATTAAAATGATACCTGGTTTGGTGTTCAGACGCTGCTTGAAACATATTTTCGCATCGGCGAACCATCCGTCTCTCTTCGCGTTGCCATTGCATTTGAGTGTTACCTGAAGAGAAAAGAGCATAGATAACATTGAGATGACAATGCTTACCTTGATATGAATGGTCTTTCCTGGTTTTGAAGTCTCTTGCATAAGTGTTACTCTCCATTCGAATCCACCCAATTGAACATCTCTCCACCAAGGATCGTCCACTTTCATTTCTCAATATAGTTGATTATTCCATTAGAACCATTGAAGATATCACTAACCAAGGGCTGGTACCCTCACTCCAAATTCGCCCGATGTCTCGTATTGGAAGTAGGAGTTGTCCATTGTTGCGTGAGACGTGAATGAAGAGAAGATGAGAAGAAACCGAGTGGCGAATGGGAAAAGGAAGAGAATGAGAAGTGATTCCAGAGGTTTTGCATTCTCTATCAATCGATATCTGCAATTATCTCCAATTGGCATATGCAATTCTTTCTCATTCCCATCACTTCTCCTAATGCTTCCTCGATCGGCGGTCGCCGTGAAGAAGAATCTCCTATCAGAAGGAGATATATCCATTGAAACGTCAGTCCCATTCATTACTCGATCTTCACATTCAATCCCTCTTTCAGTTCCCGCCACATGGCCACCATCGCCTGTTCACTCGGATTCGCCTCTACGGGGTTGGATCCGTCAAATAGGACTGATTGATTATACCACGGATTCGTTGAGCGTTGCCCTGTGTGCAATGCCCGTGACTGTTGGAGTGGCCGTCGGATCGTTCTTCGTGTCCGCCCTCCTCTGAGAATGGAACACACTTCACGGACAGGGATTACGGTATCGATTGAGGATACGGTAGATGTCGCGGAAGGACTCATTATAGGCCGTCAGTCAAAGGAGAGAAGATGAATGAAGAGAAGATAGAATGTGAGAAGAGCACTCAGACTTTGACTGTCCAGAAGGAAGCGGGAGACACTCCGAGGTTGGTTAATAGGGGCTGAAGGGCCAATCAACTATCAACTCAGTCCTGCTCTAAAAGAAGCTTCACAAATAATCCTTACAGTATTTCCTCAGTCGGTGGATGTGGTTCTTCCTTCACGGAATTGCAAACTGCCAGAAGGAAGTGAGAGGATTACTGTCCTTCACTCTTACAGTAACCTTCGAAGTCCTCACGTCTCCTTACTGCTCAATTTCCCATGAATCAAATGGAAATGGACAATGGATTCTCCAGGAGAACACAATCAAAAGGTGTCAGTGTCTAATAGTCTGTACATTTTGTGTAGTTGAGAAGTCCAATGATAAGTCCTCATCAAGATGAAGAGGACATTCAAGGAACTCAAACTGCACGTCAAAGGTATTCATCATTCATCTATTCCACAATGGAAACAACTCTCAGGAGTGAACTGTTCATCTCTACGAACGGTGTGAATACTGCATCGAAACATGAAGAAGATGAAGATGAAAAGAATACAAGAAAGGTTTCCTAAACGGAAGATGGGATTACGGTATTCATTACAGGCTACAATGACTCGTAGTCATGCTGCATTCAGAAGACATCACATGACTTCCACCACGTGGGATGAATCAGATACAGTGGGATACTTCAATCTTTCTGTTGAGTGAACGCCCTGGTCCCAAGCACCGAAAGCATAAGCACAAGCATAAGGAACATCGAAGTGGAAGCAAATTGAAGAAATTTGAATGAAAGGACAATCTAAGGTCCGAAGAATTGAAAACAAACTCCTGAATAGTCAAATTCTCTTTATTTGGAGTCCTCCAACTTGTCACAAGCTTGACCAAGGACACTCAACTCGTAAGGAAAGTGTTCTGGTATGAAAATGAATAATTTGAGTTGTTCATGAGATTAACATGGTATCTGTAGATATGACATTGTTCAGCTTCTCATGTGGCCTCCTTGTGTTGGAGGTATTTCCCATTGTTAGAGAGTTGAGAAAAGATTTCATTCAGACCCATTCCTTCTTCCGTAGCATCTTTCTGTGCATGATTGCATCTATATCTGTGAGTTCTCTCAAATTTCCACAATCCAAGATCCATCTTCAGTTGGTGGTGGTTCCATTAACATTCATGTTCCTCTACGTATGGGCAATCATCAACCACTTCACTTACTCTCAATCCCTTTCGCTGTCGTGTGTGGCAAGTTTCATATTCTTCGTCTTGAGGACAATAACTTATCATAGATAGCAGCTCTGTTCATTTGCGTTCTACTTGCCAATCTCCTGGCGAAGACAGCCCTAGCATTCTCGGACGGTTCAACTCCTGACTGTATACAGCCACAAAAGGCTGATAATGAGAAGAAATCCTATTTCCAATCCTCTCCTCCTCAACAGGATACTCCTCTTTCAGTACACAAAATGAATGGGAATGTGCCCACAGTGACTATTTCCATTGCAGAAGAAGATGTTTCATGAATAAATGGATTAGTCTTTGTATTCCTCACACTGTAAATATGTTCTCTTCCTCCATTATCCCTTCCACCTTGTCCTCAAGCAAAAGCCGGGCATGCAGTGAAGGCGCGAATTTCATTCTTTTCGCTAAAACGCATTTTGGGCTGCGCAATCTGACGCTCTTCTCTAGAGTCTCTTCAACCCCCAATTGTTTCTGGTCCCACTTCTACAGTATTTTTGTTCAACATCAGATATTTTTCAAATGTTATATGCCATTCGATAGAGAATCAAAAGCTATGCAAAAAAGCACTCCTTTTGTCGTATCTCGAAAACTAAGAGAGTTATGGCGATTTTTCTGTTTTTTGGGGTCCAAACTCTCTTAGTTTTCGAGAAATGACAAAATGTCGGGAGTCCTTTTTAGCATAACTTTGGATTCTCTATCGAATGGCATATAACATTTGGTCGAAAAATCAAAGATGAAAATTCTTATTTATTATATTCATATTTTCATAAATCGCTTAATTCAAACATCAAGAATCTGAAATCGCGGCTGAAGTGTATTCCACCCCAGGGGAGTTCACAGAAAAAAATCAGATTTTTTTTACAACTGTGCCACCCCCCCCTGCGTTTTAAAGCATCAGTAACAATTCAGTTAGTGTACACAGATATTATTATGTTCAATATACGTAAATCATGATCGTTGATGATCTCAACGTGTGTTCTAATTGGGTGAAAGAAGACATCCCAGGTATCTGTCGTTCTTACATGAAAACAGTTCTCCATCAAGCACTGTATTCGAAACTACAGTACTATATTCAGGTGGCCCCATCCGGTGAAACCACGTCTCTTTCTCTTCGTGGAAATCGCAAAAATTAAGTTGAAGACTACTGCTAATGTCGGTCCGGAGGGAGTTGTGATTAGATTGGGAGTGATTATAATCAAGTTGTGCAACTGTCGAGACCACCCTGATCGATTAGTGCTAATGTCGGGAGTGGAACTGTCTTCGACAGAGTTGTGATTATGTCAGCTGTGAAACGTCACCCTCTCTCTCTTATGACCATCACCATATCATATCACCATATAGAGAATAGCACATCATTCTCAAATCTTGAACAAATTTGTTTTCGTTTGTCAAGTGATGTCCAAAACAGCATTTTCCCGAGGCTCAAAGGTGAGTCAATTTTGTGTTGTCCGGCAATTCACTTCTTTCCCCAGATCAGACTGCATACTCCTCTCCTCTATCGCACACTCATTCAGTTCTCAGTCCCGACTGTTTCAGCGTGCGAAGATCTACGCATAAATTCAGAAACATTTTCCCTCTAATCCTGACTCAACGGATTCCCATAGCCACGATACTACGATCAACTCGAAAGGGGTTTATAAGGCATGTCAGATTCCGGCATTGCCAGATCTCTACTACATACTGTTCTAGGCGCCATGTCCTCCTCGTCGGGACCCTTGGTACCTCTCGACATCGAGATTCCTAATATCGCCAAAAACTTCGGTCAGTTCAAATTCAGCCACAGTAGTCACTGTTTGATGTGTGAGAGGCAACCTTCGCTGTCATTGCGGCCGAAGCTGTAGGAGCTATCGCACTACTCATATGCTCCTTCTGTATGCGATCAAATGGTTAGTGATCCTCGACTTTGCGATCGATAATCCATATGCCCACAGACTGCTCCAAACCCTTCTTCGTCTGTCTCTCACTGGTCCTCGGAATGGGAACAATCGGGAAGGTCGCTCTCTTCACTGGACACTTGACTCATCTTGCGGAAGAATTGTAAACATCCTTATCTAGGGAGTAACAAACGAGAAATTATTAACAGCACGTGAAAAGGGCACAGAACCACAGGCACACGGAACAACGATGCTTGAGATTTCACGTTTGAGCTATCTAACGTTAACAATGCGTTTGAGCAATACGTCTGCAGGAATCGCATAAAGATCAATTGATGTCAAGATGTTAGACGGTTTGCATATGGTGACAATATCCTTTTCGATCAGCAATCAAAAATTTTCCGTTTGCGACAACCTATCATTATCCCCGAATATTGAATGAGGTTAACCTTCAGTCTTATCTACTCCTCTCTTGTCAATGTGGCTGGTGAGTTCGGTGCAACCACTCTGACACTCTTCGGAGGAGCCTTCCTTCTCCTGTCATCAGGCAAGAAGATTGTGGCACATTTTCTCAACCAGTGTATTCAGGAAATGTCGTCCGTTCTGGAAAGACCTGCTGCTCGTGCTTCGGATGGTCAGTGGCTATAAACGTGTTGTCATGATCAATGAATGAGTCAATGAGTCATTGAAGGTTCTTCCAATTGCCCATCGCTGCTGTCGGAGTGATTGTTGCCGTGACTGCTGTCCTCGCAGCCAGGTCAAACATGATCATAGCCCATTACAATCACTGAGGCCGGATTCCAGAGACACTATATACATCACCGTTGTCCTATACTACATCATTCCCTTCTTGGGCATTGTCTTCATCCTCGTTGGCCTCTTCCTAGGCTTGGTTCTGTCTTGCTGCGGAGATGATGATAGGACTACTCTTGAGGTATTCTTGTTATGCCTCAGTATAAAGAAGCCTATATTTCAGTCGACAGACAAACACGTTATCAACGGACGCTCTCAATTCTTCCAATGTGTTCTCTTCCTTATCCCCCGAGTTCTACTCGATGTTTACAGCTACGGAGGTGATATCAGTTTTCACATGGCACAAAATTATTCTGCTTACAGTTAATTCATTCCTTTTCACCCTCGAATTCATCCAGAGATATAATTACTCCCCGAATCCATTCACCGAGTACAACATCAATATTGCTCTTCAAGCTAAACAAGCGAAAGTATGCAACTGACTTCGCAATCTGTCTACGAGCGGATTTCAGTATGGATTCTATGTCTCCAGTGACCTCATCATCCTCATCCCTCTGGTCACCATCTTCTCCGCCTTCATCCTTCATCCCTCCATCCGCTCTCGTCTCTGTTGCCTGTCCTCCAAGGTCAAGGTACTGTATCCCACCTTCAATATTTCATCACAAGCTGTCTTGCAGGTCGCACCCGCCCCAGCCGCATTCGCCACTCCTCAACAGGCCGTTGCTGCACCTGCGGCCTTCGCCCCTGCACCTGCGGCCTTCGCCCCTGCACCTCAGCCAATGATCACAATGGCCCCACCCACTGTTGTCGCCCATGACCCTCATGCAATGGTTGCACATGCACCACCCTCTCATCTTCCACCACTCAATCTCTCCACTCTGCACTATCCCTCTTACACACTGGGAGGATACCGTCACTACTACCATTGAGTGGGATGGTGTGTTGTAACATCATGTTCACCAATCATCCAATAACTGATAAACGGTGACTGTTAATGAATGATGAATAACCATACAACATAATACAAAGCCATTGACCAGACGATGAGAGACATTTCTCTCATTACCCGCTTCCGTTATGGGAATGGACTACGCGGAGAGGGAGGATGACTGATACTGCTGTGTAGTGCAACGAGAGGCTAATATTAGAGAGGCTAATATTCCTCATAATTATAATTATGAGGAAGATTGGAAGAGCGAGATCTCAGAGTCAATATTAGACATTCGGACACCTATCTTTTAAAAAAATGATTATAATCAAATTTCGCGATGGGCCGTGCAATTGTCGGGAATCTCACTGCGAGCACGCATAACCTTGCTACCGGATATGACTGGCTGGCCTAACGACATCAGCACTTTTCTTCGAGATGACGAGAGGGCCCAGTTAATGAAAAATAAAGATACAGTGATGTGTTAAACATTTATCGATTGGAAATACTCAGCACAGGTCCGTATCTGTGTGTTGGATTTTCTACTTCGATCGTAACGTTTTGACTTCAAAAAAGCTCTTGTTGCGCTATTTCACCCCAGATCACACTCTAGTCTGGTTCCCACAGCTCCAGTGTTCCCAGATATACTTATAGTATATTTCAAAGCGTCTCACTATCAATATAAGAACGTGTGAAGGAGTGTGAGAATTGTACCGATGAGAAGGGTTCAAAAGATCTGCATTATTCCTGGTACAAAGTTTGTACTACAAACTGACTCAGCCGATTCCCATGGCCACGAAACTACGATCACGACTTCAGGCAACAATATTTGAAGCAATATCAGTGGCATTCAGGAGTTAAGAAATGATTATTATAGATGTGTTGTATAGTCTCTTGACACTAGCGGTTCGACATAGCTGCATTTAGTTACGCCTACAACCTCAGTATGAACCCCCCTACTTATTATATAACACGTGTTCAAGTATAAGTGGTGACAAATCTGCAAAAGCGCATTTGCCAGAGAGCACGTAAATCAAGGAGAGGCTGACCGCTCACGTGTTATATTTCAGCCGCATTTTTAGATCCAATGACCATGACTTCAGTGGAAGCGACAGTTCTCGCACTCCTAATCTCTTACCTGACCCTTCGTTCAATTTACTATCCACCCCTTTATATGGGAGGGTAGAGTCAGTACTACCACTGACACGCTGCAGACTATGGAACGAAACGAATCGGTTCGACTTGCAAAGAGAATTTTCCTCAAATTCATTCGGAGCATATATCTATTGACAGTGAGAAGCAATAGATTAGAATGAATTAGTGAAAGTTATTACACTTTGCGATTAAAAACACATTCATTTCGAAGTTTCCACTACAGACTTGCCCAGCATTGTACTGTTTCACAATATGTGGCAGAGCAAGGGTGTTGTTAATAAAAATTTGATTCATGGCATGTTTTCAACAATAACAACAATTTGTGCAAACATTTAAACAGTGGGAAAGAGAGTGAGAGGATGAACTGATGTGTCCCACCATTTAACCCGTTCTCAAAAGATGGGCATACGAGGCGGACGTAGATACGGATTCTCTGTTGCCTGCAACACAATCCATTGATTGCAGCATTTGGTTCTTGATCAAAACCCCCTTACAAAAGTACATAAGGTCAGACAAGAAAAGCTTCTCGAAGCGTCAATTTTATTGAATTCCCCTTGAAAATGAACGAGAATTAGGTAAACAAGCTAAAGTTTCTAAAAAAAGAATATAAAATGCATTTTTCAGTCGCCTAATCTCATTTCGCTTGCTATCTCTCACTAGGAGCAGCCAACACCTCAATAGATATTCGACGAATGATAGATGCACTTTTTAAACCATATGAAACCCTAAAACTAACCCTATCATCTGCTCCCTGTCTCGTTCCCGTATGCACTGTCCCCTCTCCTCCTTGTGTCTGTCCCTCTCCTCTCTCCTGTTCTCGTACTCCATTCTGTTGCACTGTCACTCGACCAGGCTTAGCTGCGTCTTGCGGCTTCTCAACAGGGAAAGTCATACAAATTCAAAACGTCTTTGTTCTTGAAGTAAAGAATATAATCATGAACCTTTGTAATGGCTCATTACGAAAGATATCAAAACATAAGTGATAACTGTATTCCTACGGTAGTCAATCTATAAGGAATTGTGACTGAGAATATGGAACAACGTCAAGGATCAACCCTAGTAGGCAGCCCACCTCTTCACCGTCCTGGTCCATTCCTTCGTCTCCCACAAGTGCAGAAAGATACGGACGATGTTCGTGTGTTGGATCAAGTACTGAATAAAATGATAAAGACTGATATGATTACCTTGTAAGGTAATACAACCTCAATAATAGCATAAATGAGCCTTCTCTACTAAGGTGTGCTAAATGGGTGAATTTGTCGTCATTCTTTTCCGCAGAGCTGTTATCAATCAAGTGCGAGATAATCACACTGCGGAGAAGAATGACGACAAATTAACCGATTTAGAACTATCTATTCTCTATTAATTTATAAACATGTTGTCTCACCAAAACAGTAAGCGGGAATTCTCTTCCTTAGTACGCTGTTCTCTGTCTCCATCAGATCCATATATTCCTCAAGTCAAACAATTCAATAAGGATAAACAACTATTCCCTATCATTAATGGACGAGACTCACTTCCTCCTCTTCTTCCTCCTCTTCAATTACATTCTCACCACTTCGGGAATTGGATGGGCCTAAACATAAACAAGGTCATTCGTTTTATGGTGGACTGTTTGTATAGAAAAACGGATGGTCAACTGATCGTTAGAAAGTTATAGCATTCGTGAAATATAAACAATATCGTATAATACTTCCAACCATAATAACATCTGAACCCATATTCTATACCATTCCCTGTACTCACCTGCATCATCATCATCCATCAAATCATCCGGTAGTTCTCCCACCAAACCACGGCCATCCTGTAACATCATCCCCCATTCTACAGTAATCACACACTTCGAAAACCGTGAAAAAGAAGAAAAACACGAATAAAATGAAATACTTACAGTATCAAGTCGTCTTCTCTTTGCTGCCTTCGTCGCTTCCTTTCGTGCAGCAATACGACGTTTTCGTTCCGCGATCTACGAAGAGAATACGTGTGAAATATTTGTCATATTTGTGTTTATCATAGATTGTGAGATGTGTTCCTTGACTGGAACTGACATACGTTTTGTTTTTCGCTCGAGATATGCGAAAAGAAATTATTCACTTGGGTGATACAATAATGTCTATTCAGTAGAAATCTCGAATCGACCCACGAAGTCCATTCCTTTTCTCTACCTCGTTGTCGAGATATTGATAGGCCACCGCTCGAAATGAAAGAGAAAAAGCATGCACTTCATGAGCCGATTCGGGGCCTCTACGATTCAGAGCCGTAAAAAGATGATAACAAAACTATCAATATGTAACATGTTCCATCACTTACAATGAGTCTGGCCTCATCCCGTAGTCTCCTTTCCATTTCCCCGAAGAGACAGTGTGAGGGATGTGTACGGAGGAGGAAATCAGTCAGGGAAATCTACAAAAGAAACAATCTATAACGAATACATATAAAAGAAATGCTGAAAAACAAAAAAAGACAAATAAGGACAAGAATGAGATATGTTTGAATGAACCTACCTCTGCTTCTCTTTTCCTCGTTGCAAGTAGTTCTCGTGCTCTCTCATACGACTGTTCAGGTTCCAATGAAATCTACAATCATCAGTCTGTTAACAAAATACTGTAATAACTACCGTAATCTCACCTCAGTCCTGACATAAGTGTGTGGATCGGGAAATGGAGGAAAAAAGTCATGAATGTGAGGATGATGAGTACGGGCTCGACCCACACTGAACATTATTCCGTTACAACCGAGCCCAGGAGCCAAACACAAAGATTTTGATGAAAAAATACCTGAGTGGATTTGGTTGTGGCGGAGCGGGCTGAATTTTTGCTGAAAAAGCGCTTTTCCTATAGTTCAAGGGAATTCAAGCTTTGGAATAACTTAAGAAGAAGATAGGAATTCTCACGTGGAGGTATGACGACATTTCTTCCCTTCTGTTGCTGTAGGAATGGTGGAAGTGCAGTGACGTCATGTCCCATATTCACAAGTGCCAACCAAATGTCGAGTGGAGCAGTCATTGTACGGCCTGCCACCTGAAAGAAGAAGTGTAATATAACATGATCGTATGAAAAGGAAGACATTCACACAGTAGCCAAGGATACGCCCAAGAAGCGACTAGAGGGTCGGAATCGCCCACTTTGTATATTCCGTGCGATCTTATTCGTTCACAATGTCCGCGCTAGAGCGGCTGATTAGTGGACGAGAAGCGATAGCTTCTGCAGCACATTATAGGAAATGGAAAGAATACACAGAGCTATCCCCGTTTACTATTCATTGAGTCGAGAAGCATTCAATTGTTAAAGGACCCCTCTGGTGAATGTTCAACTCTTATAAACTGAAAGCGCAGTTCGATAGGGGTGGTGCTAATGTGTGCATCTGCCAAAGGAAAATGGATAAAAAAATTCTACAAGGCAGGAGAGCCCAAGAAAGACACATTGCGGATCAGGAAATGTCGCGCGAATTTGAAATTTTTAAAATGTTTTTCGCGTTTCAGCTTTTCTTTTCGTTGGCTTCCAATTGCATTTCTTCACCCCGCATTGGCTCCGTAAAAGTGCAATGGCTTCAACGATATAAATAAACAGTGGTTAATTGTTGCAAGAACGAAAATTTTGACTGAACTTCTTACCGTTATATTCATTTATTGATTAGGTAAAAATCGCGACAGGAGTTCAAGAAATCATTCACCAGAGAGGTCCTTTAAAAGAGACCGAAAAAAATACCTCAGTGTTCATCCTTGCGGCCTCGCATATTTCCTTCATGTCTGAAAATATGCATATGATCATGCATTTTTAAAAAGCAACGAAAACGCCAAAAACGAAATTAGAAATAAATCTTACATGCACTGGCGATATGAGTGAGCAGCTCCAATACGGAAGGTTGTATGGAGTCGAATCCTCCTCCCAATGCGATCGCTGCCACAGATTGACGGAGAACCTGGATTATCACGATAAATACGAGGTCACAAACAAAATTAAAACATGAATATAACAAAAGTACCGTTTCAAACGCCGTCGAAGCGGCCAGAGGAGAGTACGTCGATGAACCAAGAAGGCTGAAAATATGTGAATGTATATCAAATGAAGCAAATGTATGTATAATAGGCGATAAAACACTTCAAACAGTACTCTAAGTGGTACGGCAATAAGTCTATTCCAAAAACCTTGGGCGAAAATACAAATGCATACCTGGAAATGGAGGTGACATTTGGTTGTTGCTGTGACTGTTGAGGATGCACCGATCGAGATTGAAATCCCGGCTGATGCGACATGGACTCCTGATAGTATGAACATACATCTCGATAGAAATAAGTAAGAAACAACTCGCACACAGAGACAAAAACTGAGAATGGAAAACAGGTGGTAATAATTTGATAATTTGGCAAACTTCCAAGCAACCGCCGAAAAGTTTCTATTTTACAGATACGAGTCATTTGTTTTCCGTAACATTTCTTCTATTTACCGGAATTATGTTGCGGTTCTGTTACATTCTTTGTCTTTGTTGATGGAATGTGCTGCGCTGCTTCAGCATTTAATCTGATATCAGATGAATAACTAACTGATAATGTGAAACTAATCTCTTCTAGCATCCACATCATAGCTTTTGAGACATCACGAATAGGTATTTTAATACAAATTCTATCTCAGTGAGGATAGTTTAAAATTGGCGTTTATAAACCATTGTAAAGATGCAACTGAATAACATCGTTTAGTGAAAATATGAAATGAGGTAGCTTGTGGTCGAGTCATCAATGTATTTATCAAATTTTTGAGCAACAGTAGATACGAAGCATTGGCAAAAATATTCAAAATATATCTAGATGCAATACCCGTTTTCTCCGTCCTTTCCTGAGGTTCAGTTTGTCAATGATTGGCAAGGGTACTGTACAAGTGAAAAAATGTTGGTTTTATGCTCCAATAATTAGTCTATTCTAACGGTTGTCCATCCACTACCATTCGTTTGTGGATAAACCCTGCCACCAGGAGAGAAATGCTGCATTGGATGATCATCTGAAAATACTTTAATCTTGAAAAAAAGAGCATATTATCTGAGGCTCACCTTGATTTTCCTCCTTCTTTCCTATGTTCTGACTCTTTTCCACTATGCATCTTCCACAACATCGACAGCATCCCCTGCACAGTTTCCATAGAAGACAACATAGACATATCCAGAAGCAGACACCAATCAGGATTGGAAGGACGATGTAGATAAGACTGGAACAGTTCGCACATTAGCTGATCTAACACTCCACCACTCACGAATGCATTACTAGTTGATATGGTTGTCCTTCACGATAATTTCTGTCACAACAGGCCACTCCACAACAGATTTCGTTCCTAGGACAGCCCCACGCAAGAGTTTTCGGCTTCGTTCCATTGGGGAAGGCGAGCTAAAATAGAAGAGTTCATCTGTATTCAAGTGACTGAGTAATCACTCACTGATGAAAGAACGTCATTCGCAGCCGCCTTTTGCTCGTCGTAATGTTCGATGGATTTCATAACAACGTTGAACTAAACTGGAGTAACATGTATTCAATCGACAGTAGCACATACCGGCAGCAACTCCTCGATTCGTATAACACACATGTATGTATTGTTAGTGTCCTGTCAACGGAAAATGGTCACTGGCCTTCAAAATAGTAAACCTGATAATTCTGGTAGTCCCAGTAGTACAGTCTATGCTCAAATTCGACCGGAGTGAAAGGAGAGTTGATGACAGCCGTTCCTGTATGGCACTTTCACTCTCATCTCTAATCCATTTCATGTCAAACCATTCTCCAGAAGTCCTTCATCTTTCAAATGTTGGACGAACGAAGTTTTGAACGACGTGGCCAGTTGTTCTGTGTCTTCTCTCACCAAAATTGCGTGAGTCACCAACGCTTGACAGAGTGCCAGCAACCATGGTTTCACCATGTGAACCATTTCGTTAATGGCTTAAATAAAATATTCATAAAAACGGAAGAGAACAAGAAATAAAAAAACAATAAAATTTTAGAAGAATAGCACGAGGGGGGGGATAAACGCGTAGGTTTGAATAGGGATGAGTGTGAAGAAGTAAATGAGTAGTTGCGTGCTCCCCTTTGACTGTAATCGATTGAACAGGAAGAAGAAAGGAGGAACTCGACCTTGCTATGGCAAATCGGACTATTCCACACGTAAACACACTTGACATAACACATGAATCTGAGAGTTGATAGGGTCAATTTATTGAGAACGAAGACAATTTACACTATGGCACGTAAAAGGGAATGGATAAAACTTCAAAGTGCATAGATGCGATTATTTTTCTCTACACTCGATCATGTTCACGACAGTATTTACCGTTAGCATATCAAATAAGAAGATGCATTTGTATTGCAGAATGACTACCGACGCACATTGTCACTATGTCATTTTATTCTGACCGGTCGTCCAATCATACCAGTAGACACATGTATGCTCTGTGAGAGAAGTGAAAATAGTCGAATGTGTTCATTGACACCCACAAAAAGAAAATGATTTATCTCTCACTAAGGAATCATCGACTTCCTCGTCGTTAGCGACAGCGGAGGATAGGGGAGTACGGAAGGAGAGGAATTCGGTAAGATACGATTACGGTAAGCGAGGACTACGGAAAGAGTGGAGTAGGGAAAGAGAGGACAACGGCAAGAGAGGAAACATTCCATTCAAGACCTGTATCGTGGCTGACTAGTTGATTCGCAACTTTGACCAATGTCCATAGAAGGGAAGACCACAATGAAGACAAGTAGCAAAATGATCTTCAGCCAATCAAGGAACTTTCGACGATTCTCGTGAACTCGCAGTTCACATGTACACCACTTCTATGGACGACGAGGATGATGAACAAGCAACATAGACATTCCCCTTCCCCTTCTCCCTTCTATTCCCCCTGTGCACCCTCCCACAATCATTGTACAATGTTGCACTGTCTGATCTTCCAAATCACTTTATCCAGCCACTTCTCAGTGTCTTTCTCTTTTCTCTTCTCACTGTGCCTTAAGTGGCAGGATCACTTCTCCCTGTTGAGCTTGAGCCGC
>JACMIF010002255.1:0-18835 GCA_014805445.1 Diplogasteroides magnus | reverse complement strand
TATTTATTTATTTTGTGTATGCTTTTTCCTGCTCTGTTTCATGAACTGTGATATCGAGCAACATTTCGATACGACACATGAAAGTGCCGAATATATTAGAAGGCTATTACAAGGGACCAAAGATCCCCTGGAGAAAACGCTTGGAACGCAAGGGTGTAACTCCTAATCGACTGGCCCAGCAGTCCACCGGCAGGAACACATCCCCCTTGGATTATCCCCTGATCCCCGAATAAAGACTTTACAAGGGACGAAGTGCTAACGCATAGAAATTTTGATCCTGAATAATTCCTGTTCCGCAGGCCCTTGCCGCCTCAAACAGCATAGTTGATCATGATCTTTCTCTGAAATAACTATCTGCAAGTTAAAAACACACTTTTCAAAAAGCACGTTGTGTGGAATGGAGTGCGGGCGACCCTTGTGAAATTACAGACCATTTCTGTTAGTGCACTCGACGCGCCAAGCTCTCCACCGCGTCCAAAACCGGATTTTTTCAAACCCATAAACAGTGCGAAGCTCAAGAAGAACGGGGTAGTTAATAAGCACAGACGTCCTCACTAGGGAACTCTTTTCGGAAAATAAGTGCATCATTTGTCGTCTCTACTCTTCGGCTAGTGGTTGTCTCTGATAGGAGGAAGCGATGCGTTCGCGTCGCGGCTACTTCGCCTCGCTGCTGCTGCTGCTGGCCTCGTTCGAGCGATCGTACGGCGTCGACGATCCCATGAGGAAGAAGGCGAGTCCCTTGCACCAGAAGTAGGCCGTCGCGTAGGTGAGCATGTAGAGGTGGGTGGGCGCCTGCAAGATTTCGCAATCATTACGAAATCAGACGCGGAGCTGTCGCGTCGCCTACCTTAGCCGACGTGCATCCCTTGAAGAAGAACTGAAGCGTGGCGAAGGTGGCTGCCGCGTAGAGGATCACCAGGAAGAGGTACTGTAGGGAGAGGCTGCCTGAACATCAAGGGATTTCGAGGACCGCGACACGACCGCAACGCACCAAAGACGATTCCGAGGACGAAGTGAATGGCAACACCAGCTCCCACGGACGCGCCGAGCAGCGTCTGACGGCCAGAACCAAGGGCACCCGCTCCGAACTGAAAGAGTTACGGAAGGAGTACGGCCGGTCAGATACCGTACCCCAAAGACGAGGGCGACGGCAAGAGGCGTGAAGAAGGCGAACGGCTCCGCGTAGTAGTACGTGTTCCCGAATCCACCGCCGAGAAGAAATCTGAAGGAATACGGTTGGTCAATGTGGTCAGATGCAGTCCGCCAGGTCACGACGGCTACCGTACCCGGAGAGCACAGTGGTGCCGAGGATGAACATGCGGACTTCCGTGTCAGAAGAGCCCTGCAGAGATGGTCGGGATTACGGCAGGTTCGGCGGGTCAGATTCCCAACCGTCATCGTGGGCAGCTTGTAGTAGACGTAAGCGGGGATGACGCCAAGCACCAGGATGGCCGACATGAAACCTGAAGGGATACTTACTGTAAGCTCCATGGATCAGATGAGGTCCGGTGGGTCAGGCAGGATTACGGTACCTCCGAAGAAGAGACCGACGACACCGGCAAGGGGGCCAGCGCCGAGGAAGAATGCGAAGGAGGCTGCGAAGACGAGCACCGTATTCCAGGCGAACGTTTGGAAGACCTGAATATTACGGTAGTTCGGGGGTCAGATAAGGTTCGCTGGGTCATAGGGAGTACGGAACCTTGGCGGGAGGCGTCGGCACATCTCCGCTCATGTCCTGGTAGGTGAGCAGCTCCGCCTTGATCGGCTCCAGACCTCCGCCTCCAGCCAGCTGCGTCGTAACTTGCTGGAAGATTACGGTATAGGCTAGGAGGTCAACGCGTGCACGGCGAGTCAGACGGGTTACGGTACCTCCTGCAGCGCCACTCCTCGCTTCTTCAATCCCTCGAACGTCGCCTGGAACTCGGCCTGGTACTGCTGCGCCAACGCCGCTGGGTCGCATCCTGAATGGTTACGGTATGAGTATGGTGGGTCAGATCCGGTGCGTTGGGTCAAGACTATTGTGGCAGGTTACGGTAGGGGTACGGTACTGACCGGCGGCTCCGCCTCCTCCTCCACTGGGTGCACCGTCGCGTTGTGATGGAGCCTTATCAGCAGGGGGAGCTCCTCCGTCAGAGGGCGGCGTCTTCGGCTTCGAACCCTGAATTAGGACAAGGATTACGGTAGTCCGAACGGTCCAGGACAGCCCGCTAGTTCAGCACTACAGTATACCCACCGGCTTGTCAGCTGGAGGAGCAGCGGGCGGCGGCGCACCGCCATCGGCAGGGGGCGTCTTGGGCTTGGATCCCTGAATCGCAGTCCTGATTATCGACTGATCCTCCGACGGTACGGTACCGGCTTCAGGGATGGGGGCGCTCCTCCGTCGGCGGGCGGCGTCTTCGGCTTCGATCCCTGAATCAGCATCCGTGAGTATCGATCGATCCGGGTTACTGTAGTCCACGTACCGCGCCGGATCCGGACCTCTGCGATGCTGGAGCGTCGGCCATGTCTGATGTCAGTCTGATGTAGGACATGGCTGGATTAATGGGACACGATCGTCGACTGCTACCGTGACCCCAGACTACAGTAATCCACTATATCAAGGCTACAGTATCCGTCCATCCCATGATAGGCTACAGTATCCGCCCGTCCACGATAGGCTACAGTATCCGTAGCAGCGTACCTGGGGGTCAGTAGACGGTCAGTAGGGGCGGGGGAGTCCGGTTGGGGAGACGAGGAGCGAGTGTGCCAAATGAGCGTAGGGCGCCTTTTATACTGCCCCACCGTCTGCGATGATGGGAGGGAGGAGAAATGAGACAGATCCTCATTGGAATAGGCAAACGGGGACAAGTACATGCCATTCCGCATGTAAAACAGTTCCATTCTGATCGGTCCTCCTCTTCGGAGTGGTGGATGTGTTGAATGTCACGTTCATGAAATCAAACGTTCATTTGTTCTTATATTTTATGTAAACTGGACAATATCGAGTACGAACACTATCCCTGATTTCGTGACTGTAAGACGGTTACCCTCTCATATTCACATGCTATTTCGTCACATTAATAGTCTCTAGACGTGATTTGTCTTATGATTCAGCAGCACTAAATATAGAACGCAGTTCACTTCATATTACATGAATAATATCGCCATTGACATATTTGCCGGCCTCATGCCGCCTCCACTGACTCTCACTCTCCGATTATAACCAGACACTCCATAACTGTGATTCTATATTCGGCTATAGCATGTGCGATGTTCTGGTTCATTTCCGCCTCAGAAAACACGCTTACGAGTTTTTTTTCAAGCTGAAATGCACCAAAATTAATTGTTACAGTGATCATGCATACAATAATCGTTTATTGAGAAGACTTGAAAACATGGACACCCGTAAAAGTTTCATAAGAAAGCCTCAGAGTTATTCGAATTTGGCATACAAAGCAGGGCAAGACACATTCGCATTCATACTCGATTTGCTAACATTATGAATGATTATTCGGCAATTCCCGTCTAATAACAAAGCAGAGGCTCACAAACCCGAAAATCAATGGAAATCCTCGTTTTCTGAGCGGTGCGACTAGGTTTTTGACCCGAACAAGCATAAAGGGAAATTTTCGAAACATGAATTCAGCTCAAACATTACAATTTCAAATCACTCTGCGATTTTCACAACAAAAAATGAAATAGAATATAAATAGGTGGATATTTCCATCATAATAGTCAATATATCATTCAGTCAACGCTTTAGGGACAACTGTTTCATTTTCTAGGCGCAAGACAACCACGCCATGGACATTTCCGCCATTATGGTGAAGTGGACCGATGATTCATGGTTCAAGTCTCCATTTCATCTCTATGGCTTTCAGTGGTAAATATCCAGGTTTGGAAGCACTTTTATATCTGTCAATTGTGCTATTTACTAGCGGTTGAATGCTTGTAGTGAAGTTGATCGATGTCCAAATTCCGGAACCGTCTTGAAGCAGTAGCACTCGAGCAGCTTCACAGCCGTCGGCCGCAGCTGCTTCTTCATCTGCGGGCTGCAAAAATGCGTTCATTAGCTGGAATTGAACCACGGTATTTTGGAATGGCAGATAGAATCGATACCGCTACATTATGAGGAACGTTTCCTACCTCCAGAATATGTACATGTAGAAGAGGACAGCGTGGTGTAAGTAGTAGAGCAGGAAGGTAAGGTAGAAGAGTAAGGAGAAGAGATCGCTACTGAAAAATACAGGATTAAAAAAGGAAATAATATATTTCATGATCTTGCGTTTGGTTCATGATTTTTATATATTCGACGCATATAATGTACTGTTATAAGTAAAAAAATAAGTAAAATAGTGTACTTACTCTGGCGCAAATATGTAGTCAATTATGCGGAAGATGTAATTGGGCACGTTTAGCAGGACGAATGTGCTGAAATCGAAATGAGTTTAACAGAATTGTTTCATGATCTGTGGAAGGAGAATTCATTGATGTCGACATTTTGTTTGCTTTGCTAAAAAGTATAAAACCAGACAATTCACGACAAAATTGCTCAGCTCATCATTATGAATGTACAGGAATTCAAACCTTGTAACGACCAGCAACGATCGACTTAGTTGCAAGTCCGAAGACCGCAGCTTACCACAGTTCGCAGCATTTCTCGTCGATGTGGCAGAGTTCTGGAATATCGATTTATTTCATAGGATTACGGTATTATATCGATTTATTTCGCTGTGTTACAGTATCAATCAATAACCTCACCTGCGTGTTTGTATTTCCTGTCTGCGATAGCAGCAGCCGCTTGGCGGTCATGGAATCGGCCTGAAAAATATATTTAATTCTCGGAAAATTAGCAGGAATTCAAGCTTCTCAAATACCTATTTCACCATTATTGTGAAAATATCCACGGCGCTTCTTTCTTTCATCTAGTAGGTATATCCAGATTAGGGTTTCCAATTCGGGAGTAGAGTGCATTCGTCTGTTGTCTGATTCACGAGGAGCGTGTGTCTCATTCGTGCAATAGAAAACCGCTCCTCGTGAATCAGATAACAGACGAATGCACCTACTCCCGACTTAGAAACCCTAATCCAGATGTAGCTAATGACCTCAGGAAAACTAGAAAAACTTCCTTACTATCTGAACGTCAGTATTGGGCGCCCGCAGGAATCGCACTCTCAGCACTCCACTCGCGTAGATCTTCATACACTGTCTGTATCGATAAGTGGAGAAGGAGTTGACCACCTGGAATAAAAAAAGTTATGCCCTTTATCACCGTTTCTTTGTTGTTGTTCTACATAATATTTACTCTTCATACAGATGTAACCTCTGTCCAGCGATTTTGAAAACTCCCCGTTTCTTTATCTTGACAGTGAAACACACTTAGTCAAGTTTTTAATCATGATTTTTTGTTCCGAGAGCACGCAGGACTCAATTATGGAGACTGTGAAACATAATCGAACGCGCTGACCATAATCAGCACGGAAGGCACGATGGTGCAGAGACCGGTGTCCACCATCATCAGCGAGATGTAGAGTTGCGTAGCGTTGTACTGGTATCTGTAGTTTGATCTTTGATCTTTGCAATTTGTAGTTTGGTCTCTCACCCGAAGAGCGTCGCATTGCTGTTCAGCCCGCAGTAGGGAATGTCTCCATGTGCCGAGGGCATGTGTTCCAATCCAGCGAAGAGGAGGCACCAGCCTGAATGTTTTCGTCTGAAACACTCGTTCACATGGATATTGTTTTTTTTCAATTTTCGATAATTTTCTACGGGAGGCCTCGTGAATCTAAACATCAAGATACTTCATCCTTAATGGATTTATCGTGTGTGGGGATGGAATGCATAAAACTAATGTAAAAGAGTACCTCTACATGTGAGACATTGATGATCAACAAAACCGAGTTAATAAAATAAAATAACACCATTCTCACCATATAGTGCCACTGCTGATATCACAGTTCCTATGACGAGGTTCCTCGCGAACCACTTGGTACATACCCACTTGCGGACGCCTGAAAAACACAGAAGATTAAAAACATTTCAAAAGTTATAATTTCACGTCATTTGCGAATCATCGCTAAACCTTTGTATTGAGGCATTTTGTAGGTTCTAATAAGTCGACTGAAAGATCACGGCGATATTTGCGCGACTATGTTTCTAATGGTCACGTGCGCAGTAATTACGATGGCGACGATGTCGCATTTTTCATTTCTTCATAATGGGCGAATTTCCATTTCCCTTGTGCTTTTCCCAACAAGTAAGTTTTGCAATTCCCCTGCAGTAAGCGAAATCTTCCCTGCAGTGGAAATTGGTTGTTTTCGCAAGCCAGTAAGCATTCAATTATCAAGAGAAGTCCTTCTACTTGAAAAACAGCGTTGGAAAACTTCACCGTCTGATTACAATAGTGGTTATTTGCGTGGCCACGATGCAGCAATTACAGTAAATGGGTCTGTCTGTGCATTTGTCATGTGATGTGCCCCGTTTCTACATTCTTGAAAATAGAGAAATTTGCATAGAAATGCTTTGCAAGCCGTCCCACGTAAGTTATTTGTAGTGTTAGCTGTCTCTTTTTAGTTCCAAATTGTTTTGAAAAAGGTTCAAACCTGGCCGAAACAGCACGATCATTCTGTCGCAGCTGATCCATGATATCATCCAGACGCAGATGAAATCACAGAAATGGGCGAGGAACGTGAACAGCTTGCATCCCGCCTGAAGGTAGCCTGTTGGTTAAGTGTTCAACCAGTAGTCCTGGAGTGCCAGGTTCGAACTCGGCCAATGTGTTTTCATTGCAAATTGTATGGCGAAGTGGTAAGATGCTGGCTGATCAACCAGTTCGATTCCCCTAGAGAACAGATCTTTTGCCCACCTCGCTCTGGCTGTAGATGGGAATGTTATGCGCGGAGTCTGCCCAAGTCACGAGGACGGTGAAGAGGAAGAGACAGCCACATATGGATAGTGTACAGAGATAGATATTTGATGTGAGACGACGTAACCAGAAATTGGTTCTGAAATATTCCAATATGAATTAGAAAAATAATATGTTTTCATATTTAATAATTTTTTATTGATATGCAATGACCATCCACGGTTAATTGAACGGAACACCATTCTCAAGTATTGTTCGATGGCTGAAACATATCTGCTTGAGTGATTTTCTACGATTTCCTATGCTTGAAAAAAAATTAAATTTGTATGTTTCACGACAGTCTGATACTCTTGAGACTACCCAGTAAATACAATGCATGATCGCCATATCGATATAAAAATACAATCTTGCTGCTCAAATTTCTGATTATTCGAGTGGGGAATGCAAGCAGTAGAGCACTTTTCTGTCAAATATAAAAACCAGTCACAGAAAAATAAACGAGGGAATTAGACACAGAAAAATGCACTTCTGCCTTCCCTATCCTACTGATTATCATATGCCGGAAAGTCATTGTGGCAAAACATTCCGGGTGCACATCGCTCCTGCTTTTTTCAGTCACCTAATTTGTTGTGTCTACGCGTCTTCGCCTTCGCATTTATATTAGGGGCCTCGTCAAGTTGCACTATCGGTACAAAGCACCGTGGCCAAAATGTTTTCCGAGTATTATTGTGGAAAACCAACTTGATAGTCCGAGTACACACAATTCATCTGGATGACGACTGAGCACTCTCAAATTCGCGTGCTATTTCGTCGTTTCTCTGACCATTAGCCGTGATTTTGAATAGGTTTCACGCTCAACATATAGAGGCTGACTTTCAACTTCGTTTACCACAATAATGCGAACTCTTTGCCTCGCTGACGACTGTGCCCAACCTAATTTGCATACTATTTCATCGTTTCCCTGTAATCTTATAGGCTGACTTTCAATGGAATTTTTTTCGGATATTCTCATCAAAATCAACGTTGCATCTTTTGTTTTGAATTCTATCAAGATATAAAGGGCCTGTGAACCATAATCGAATTCGCAATCTAACAGTCAACTCTAGTGTGAACGCAAATTATTTATAAACGACTAGGCAGTCATTACGCAAATGTCGACACAGTGAGTAATGGGGCCATTTTGAGCGGCGCTTTTTGACTTTTGCAGAAATAATGATCATTGAAGGTTGCAAATGAGGGTTTCTAAATCTGTAGTAGAGTTGGCAGTTTGACCGCGAGTTCGAATATGTTTCACAGGCCCTTTATCTCCACACTTACTGCATCCGTGAAAACTAAACGGATGCAGTAAGTGTGGAGATAAAGGGCCTGTGAAACATATTCGAACTCGCTGTCTAACTGCCAACTCTACTACAGATTTAGAAACCTCATTTGCAACCATCATTGATCATTATTTCTGCAGAACCTTAGCAGCCATAATAATATTTTTCAATATTTACGGGTTAAATTTTAATTGTAACTTTTAAAATCACCTTATTAGCATGAGCGCCATGCAATTTCCCACGATGCCAACGAGACAGAAGACGGGAAGCAAGTGCCTGAAATTGTATATTCGTCCTAGAGGTTTTTCAAAAATAAATTTAAAAATTGTTTCACGAGGATATCCCTTTCGTGCTATTTTGTAGCAAGTTGTACCGGAGAATTAAGAAATGAAAAAAATAATAATAAGACCTGGAGTGTTTCCTGATCTGCAGCAACGCAGTCGAGGGGACTGTTCTAAACATATACATATTATTTTCAGAAAGTACATAGTCAGTCCAGATTCATTTTGCCATTTGAAAAGATAGATTCAAACGTCAAACAAATGCTTTCCCATTCCTCCCCTACTCCCCTTTACGAGTTACTGCACTCAAGCAGAAATGAACTATTAGATTTACGAATGATAGTTTGAAACTGTAATAGTATCACTATTGCAACTGTCATTCGTCCGTATCCGTGACGATTTTTTCTATTGGTGTTTTCCCCAATGATCATTATCAAACGTTACTGCCTCTACTCGAAGCAACACCAAGGCTGACTCTATCACACTTGATGTATGGTTCTGGATAGTCTTGGCAGAGTGAATCCGAAAGTTCATTCCGTCTCTCTGCGCTCTCTATCGGACGGTCGTTCCTGACGCATAGAGTTGCCTGTGCCTAAGGAGCACAGAGAGATGAAATGCACTTTGGGATTCACGTTGCCTGCACTGGTTCTGGAACTCACCCATTGTGCGGTGCTGCCTGCTGATAGATGAACTCGCCGAGAGTGAAGTTGCCCTCCTCCTCTTCCGGGTCGTCCATACTGTTTTCAGAGGGGGCCTCTGAAGCGTGGGATATGTTGCAAAGATATAACAAAAACGAAAAGAATCCCGCATTATCACGTAAGCGTTCAGTTATTCGCAATATTTCGACAAATATTTATGTTTCACGGAAAAGATAAGAATGGCAGCATCGCGTGGATCGACAATTACTCAAGGAAATTGATTCTTTAAATAGATGGAACGTGTGTTTAAAATTTTCTCGGTGAACGGCAAAACAATTTTGGAGACGCGCTATGATGGTGAAATGGGCAGCTTTCCTATGATTCAAACGTCCATTTCACGATTTTCGCAAAAGCACTATTGCCATTCACTTCGATGTTCCTGGTGCATCCGTTCCGGCGAATTGCTAGAGACACCACAAGACATATAGACAATGCATTCGGAAGCGGAATTGGCCCAAAAAGAGAGAGAGAGAGAGGAACTGAGAGAAGGACAATGAGGCATCAATCCCTCAATTGTGGGGAACGACTTGAGGACCGTTTCTCGTCCATGCGCTCCCGTGAGTCATTATCTCTAGCAAAACATAGACGGTTGGTCGAGTGAGAACACAGACGAAAGCCAGTCCAAAAGTCGTTCCCTACTCAAGTGTCAGCGCCGACTGAAGCTGAGACTTGCGGACACATTGAGTAGGCAATGTCGACTTCGTGAATCGCCTTCTGCAGTGCATTCCCTTTTTCTTATTCATTATCGAGCGGTTGTCTATCGCAGTTGACAGAAAGACGCTCGACAATGAACAGAAAAAGGAATACACTTCTGGAAGACGATTCGCGATGCCTAACATTGAGACAAGAAAAATTTCCTCGCGCAGGAGGAATGGTTGGCAGTTTGACTAATTTATGGGTTAAGTTTCAAGGATACTGTATGTTTAAAAATATATCCTCAGTGAAACATAACCCATGAAGTAGTCCACCATATTCGCTACTCAAGCGTCGGCGCCGACTGAGAGTCACGGACACATTGAGACAAGAATAATTCCCCCGGGGTGGGAGGGCACGCCGCTGAATCTGCACTTGACCCCCTCTTTCGCGGAAGTCATTAGCCATGCAATAGTGCGAAACGCGACTATGACGATATTTATGGGTTAGTGGGGGTTTCTTAAATCGGTTAAAAGTGCTATTCTCAGTCATCTAAAGAGAAATGTACTTTTATAATGATAAATGCGCTTCCTCCTCCATTTTCGAAACCCTAGAGATATATGTAAACACCCTAGTGATGGTCTCACAATCACGGAAGTTCTTTAATAGGCACCGTCTAAAGAACTTCGATGTGCATTCCTTTTTTCTAAGTCATTCGGAGCGGTTGTCTCTTGTCGCTGATAGAAAACCGGAGCGTGACTTAGAGAAAGGAAATGCGCTTCAAGGTTCTTTAGAGGTTCTTTAGACGGTCCCTAGATCTAATCGCCGGTCTCAGAGTCAAGAGTATGGTTTCTAAATCGGTAGTAAAGTGCATTTCTCATTCGTCTAATCCACTCGGAGCGGTTGTCTATCGCTCGTGGAGACAACAGCTCCTACGGAATCAGACGAGTGAGAAATGCACTTTACTACCGATTTAGAAACCCTAGTCAGGAGTCACATCAGGGAAGCTCTCTAATTATAATCATATAAATAAATAAAATGCTCCTAGAAGAGAAGGAAGGCATGCATTGCAAATGAGTGTTTTGTTCAGGCGCGAACACCTCAAAGACCAGGAGAAGAGCCGCCAAGTTAGCATAATATAAACCCGTACCAAGTAAGTTTCACCGCGAAAAGAAAAGGAATGTGTTTCTGACATCCCTTATGAAAACCCTTACCAAGAATGGGTTCTAAATCGGCAAATTTGTCGTCATTTTTCTAAGCCACGCTGTTGTCTATCAGAGGGTGAGACAACCGCGATTCTGAAAAGACCCACGATAAATTTTCGGATTTGGATCCCTGGCAGCAGGTAAGTTTCAGAGGAAAAAGAAAAGCGATGGCTTTGACAGCTCTTGTGGAAACCCGTAGCAAGTAAGTTTCAACAAGAAGGGAGAAGCAATGGCCTTCTATCTCCTCTTATGGAAACAAGTAAGTTTCGAAGAGAAGAGAAATGTGCTTTCTCGCATCTCCTCGTTGTTCGACACGCGCGCGAATGCTCTCTGGAGTGAATCTCCGGCCTAAATTTAAGTCAGGACGCGGAACTTCCTCACACAAAGGCAGTACGGACTAGGGGACGACTTATGGACTGACTTTTGTTTGTGCTCTGATTCGCCTGATCGTCTATGATGAGTTAGGGAGAATCACTCACCGGTGCGCACGGACGAAAAAACGGTCCATAAGTTGTTCCCTAGTATGGACCGTCTAAAGAACCTCGAAGTGCATTACTTTTCACTAAGTCATCGGGAACGGCTGTCTCTCGCCGCTGATATACAACTTCTCCGAATGGCTTGGAGAAAAGGAATGCATGCACTTCGAGGTTCTTTAGACGGTCGCTACCCCAGAGTGGAGAGAAGGCAGTACAATAAATCGCGCGGGCAATTTCTGCACGAAGATTCTCATTTGCTGATACTCTCCCTCAATTGGTTCGGAAGATATCCGTTTCGAGGAGGAGAAATTTAGAGGGCGGATGAAAGCAAAACTTATGGACTTTGTGCCATTACGATAAAATAAGCACATGATTTGAGGTAGAACGGATGAAATAACTACTTGAATATATTGAAAATTGTACTATGCTAAAGAAAACGCTGAACTTTGGGGAAGAATTCGCAAGAAACGTGGGCCGAAGAACACATCACTTTACTCCCTCGTCAGTGCAGCAAACTTTGCTGCTAAAACGGGCGAAATTAGCTGTTGTGTTCTCGTGGGGCATGCCATAACTGAAGCTTGTAAGTGCGAGGGGGCTATTAGGGTGGGTGGAGATTATGGTTGGCAGTTTCACAACTTTATGGGGTATGTTTCAATGGTAGTATACGTTTGAAGATATGCCCTCTGTAAAACATAACCCACAAAGTAGTCAAACTGTCAAACAGAGTGGGGATAAAAATTTCTTTCAGATCGCTCGATCACATAACAAGCGTGGGTGGCCATTTATCTTCGGCGGTGGCAGATTAGCCGAATCTCATGTGTGGCCAATTTCAATCTCTGATACATCATGTGTGTTGTTTCAGGATAACTAACGGATTATGAAATTTCGATCTCCCCGATCTCTTTCGCGCTTTGTTCCATCGACATGAGAGACGACAGCCTAGATGAGATTGGGGAGGTTAGATATTATATATGCGTTCCCTAGTTCAGCTGATGAATAGGTATGTTTACCGTCATAATTAAAAATTGCATTAGGGCGTGATGCATAGGAGATAAATAGTTACTCATAATCATGAGAAGAAGTATCAAGCGGATGTGGGCAAATTTCAGTCTGACTTGGTAGCGAAAGAAAGGGAGGAGAGACCAAAGATTAGCGTTTGCCTGCGCACACCGCATGGTATCCGAACAAAACAATGGGGATGGTCACGCTTCTGCAGTTAGTTGGAATAGTAGACAGGTGGTTTTTGTTTTAGCCTGAATATCCGCTAGGCAAACACATTGTTATTGCCGGTTATTCAAATTACCTGTATCAAAGGCAACAATACACAAGACATTGCATGTGATCCGCAGCCGGTCTCAAGAATCGCTAAGGAACCAAATAATTAACGTTCTGCAGGGCGATTTTTTGTCGTCTGGCAACTAATGTGATTAGGCTAGCTTCCACGCATACTTAGTATCCAAGTGTATTAAAAATGTATGCCCAATCAAGAATGCTTATGCCAAAATGTGAGAACTTCAATGAACATAGAGGCCTGAGAATAACGAACAAATACAAATTATATTGGGAAGAGTGAACGCCAACGATGGTGCATCTGTCCATTTCACCAATACGGCGCAAATTGACCTAATGCTGGTATCTTTCACTCTACCAGACACCTCCTGGGTTGTTTTTGGGGGTGCTGAGAGTGTGGCCACTAGACTGTAGAGCGCCGTGTCGTTTGCTGATCAGAGACCGGTGGAAAGAGTGGGGGATGCCGGTACTTGAATTACCATTGGTAGTCTGACGGTGCGCGTGTGTGGAGAAGTGTTCCGACAAACAATTATGCAGTGCACGCGAGAGCGACGAAAGACATTCGCGCCATAAGAGTGAAATTTGATATTTTGTTATCGTAGCGAAAAGGGTTTCTAAATCGGTAGCAAGTGAATTTCTCATTAGTCTAATTTACTCGTAG
The DNA here is from genome assembly GCA_014805445.1 of Diplogasteroides magnus. Classification (NCBI taxonomy): domain Eukaryota; kingdom Metazoa; phylum Nematoda; class Chromadorea; order Rhabditida; family Diplogasteroididae; genus Diplogasteroides; species Diplogasteroides magnus. Next base: position 5,431 of record JACMIF010002255.1, on the reverse strand, counting down.
CACCTTTCACAGAGGCAACTGCTCGCAGTGAATCAGACGAATGAACCATGCACTTTACTACCGATTTAGGAGCCCTACTCGGAGATTCAGATGGAGTTCTGAATAGTAAATTTGTCGTAATTCCTCACTGCAGAGCGATTGTCTCTCTTCCTGGTAGACAACCGCTCCGCGGATAAGAATTACGACAAAATTTACCGATTTAGAACCCTAGTAGTCTGTGTGATCGTACGAGCAGAATGCGAGAAAAAAGGCGGAAATTGCTGCGTGTGGTTGTGGAAATTTGGGGGGGGGGCAGAAGCGACCACCACCATCAACAATAAGCGGGGAGAAGGACGCTCATTGAAGATTCGCGCGTCAAAAACACGACAGACCAGTGCGATGGGCGAAAATGCGTGTGAATATGCACGCAATAATAATCATGCAAACTTTTTTTGATAACTTTGGCTGTATATTTTGCTGTTGAAACATATGAGAATTGGCGGCTGAGAACAGAGAGTCCGGTCAGATATACGAATAATAATGAAGAAAATTGCACTCGGGCTGTGAGGCGCATTTATCTCGTTTTCTTGAAAATAAAGAATTGGACTACACGACCTCAAGTGTTGACCAGCGCATGTACTTACTACTTATTTCTGACCTAGGACATCGGTACTTGGGGGTAAGTGGGTCCTCAGGCTCAACGCGCAGTGAAATTCACTTGTGTTGGTGTCAATAATGTGTTTTGGTCCCGCCCTTAGGGAACCCCTAATCAGGGGTGATGCAGACTGACAGGGGGCAAGTGCGAGGTCCACATCGAAATCTAGTTATGTCATGGTGAAAATATCCATGATGCGCAAATCTTAAACCCCCTCCCGGGCCTTAATGGAACGCCCTTTAGCGGCCCCTGGGGAGTGGGAACCGAAAGAACGAAGTGAGCAGTTCGTTAACGAGTCTAAAGGCAACACATAGTATGGTTGGCAGTTACTGCGCGAGATTGGTTATTTTTCACGAAACTCGCGAGATTTAGGATTAGTGAAACATAACCGAACTACGTACGAACTGTAAATCCTACAACACACTATTGACTTATTTATGAGTTATGTTTCACGGAGCGTATATTTTCGAATATATAGCAACATTGAAACATAACCCATAAAGTAGTTAAACCAAAATGTGAACCGACTGGGCTAACAATAATTGAGCAGTCAGTAAACGAGTCTGAAGGCAGCACACACACACACATACTCGTCTGCGTGGCCAAAACAATGCTCGCATATTCAGTGGTCGTCTCTAACCAGCGTAAGTAGACATTGAGACACACACTTTCGGAACACAATCAGGACTGTTTTCCTCCGCAATCCCCGGGACGGCTGTTTCCCTCCGGGGCTAACGAACGGATTTACGGAAGAAGTAAGTGAAAGACACGAGTGCCATGGATATTTGCGATATATCGTTAGAGCGCATCTATGCATTAGCGGCTCATAAATCGGGAAACATGTAGTCATTATTTTCCATAATGTTGTTATCTATTAGGAAGTGAGACAACGGCTATGTGGAGAAGAATGACGACAACAGAATACCGATTTAGAACCCCAAGATCCTTTACATCATTACGGCGAAATCGTCATGATTCAGTTGTCTTTCAATCAGTTAGGATTTTAGTTCCCAGTACTGAGCCCTTGTTTGCCTCCAGGGTTAACGAACAGTTGTGCGGATTTACAGCGAATAACAATTTGCATACAGGAATGGGACCAGGACGAGTGCATCCGGTTTGGGGCAGCCCAAATAACAAAGCAGAGCGGTGAAAACTGTGATTAAAGGAAGAAGTATTTGAGCCGGCGCACGTTCTACATCACTCCTTTGTTAGAAAAGCATTAGGGAACTTTCGATGTTTAAAATCTCATCGAAGCGGTCGTCTCTCATTTCGATAGGCGACCGTTCGGAAGAGATTGGGGGGGGAGGTAAATTCCAAAATGCGTTAACTACTCCCTGACTGAAGGCACAAACTGTGATTAGTATACTGTCATTAGCAATTAGCAGTTTGTTCTGAAAAAGAAGAAGAGAAGAGCAAGGGTCAAGAATCGGTCATGAGAAGGAAATATAGTGTGTGGCTATCAGTGACTCTGTCACATGAGTGGGAGACAAACGCGCTGTGGAGAAGAATGGTGACAAATTTACCGATTTCGAACCACTATTCAAGAAGCGGTCACGAGCAGAAATGTAATGCAGTTGCGGGGCACGTTTCGTCCCACTTAAATCACTCTTCGCTGGAAACGAGGAGTGATTTAAGGGCGAGAAAACGAGAGTAATTAGCTCGCGGAATTGCCACAATCGGCTTCGGAAAGTGACGAAAAGCACGCGCCCGAGGGTTCAACAAGGCTACTTTGACAGGTTTCTCAGTGCGATCTCATCATTCGGGCAGTAGACGTATTAGCCATCCCAACAGGACTGTTTCCCAGAAACAGGGCCTCTTACCATAAATAGCATGTGAGACCTATGCAAAAGCACGGGAGGAGGTCAGGCAAACGATAAAATACCGCGTAAATTATGATAATGATAGTAGGAGTTTATTGTAGCGAGCTTACTGCGTATAACTGTTCCCTTATCGTACATAACATCTCACGCAAAAAGCGATAAAAACAGAAATAACGAAAAGAATACGGCTTTTTCTTGAGACTTTTTCGATCCTTACAGTACTCTTTGGTCCGATCTTACGCATAGAGCAGTTGGCTTATTTCACAAAGAAAAGTATAGTGAATCGAAGAACACTCAGGGGCATCAATAGAGAAACGTTTGAAGAGCCAGTCACAATTGGGGCGCCCATCATTTTCTCTTCTCTTCGCGACACAAGACAAATTTGATTGCCTTTGAATGGCTTCGGGGTGCCTTAAGCGTCTGTGTACTTCCTCGTTTTATCGCGTCCGCTAAGCGCAGGAACGAAGTTCGCTAAATCAAGAGTTCATTGCGTGCAGGAACACGGTATCCCTAGACTCCCGCCAATCTAAAATGCGCGATGGTTTCAAAACCGGCTTGTTATTCGCACTTCTCGGCATTTACTACATGAGTGTTGGGATAGCGCGTGAGTCTGGGGCCTCGATTAAGATAGGAAAGGAAACAGTGCCATTTTTCATTCGCCTAATTCCCTCTCAATCGGAGCAGTTGTCAGTGTCAGGTGATGAATAATAGGGTTTCTAAAACGGTAATTTTATGTGAGAGCGGTCATTTCTCATCCATTTATTCCCTCGGAGCGATTGTCTATCACAAGTGAGAGGCAACCGAATTTCGGAGATTAGACTAATGAGAAATGCATTTTCTCGCATAAAATTACCGTTTAGAAACACTAGCAGAGACAACGAGCGAATTTGGCAAATGAGAAATCCTCTTCTGCTTCCTTAACCAGCCCTATTTGCGCAGTAAATCAGACGCGCAGCGGGAAGTGTGCTTGTGACAAGCACGCGCTCCATCGGAAAAAGCGACCGGATGGATTCCCCGAACCATGACGACGGCCAAACAGATGGTATCACGAGAACGGCAAAAGAGTCTTTGTTCGAGTAGCGGCGGAGATATTGTTGGAAGTTCAACTACTTCATGCGATATGTTCCACTGAGGGCATATATTCAAATATATAGTAGCATTGAAAAAGAGTTCATAACGTAGTCAAAATTTTTGGTCTCCTATGACAAGCATAGGAGACCAAAAATAGGCAACGAGATACAATTCGAGAGACCGATGTCCATGCGGTAGGTTTTCTCAATCGGTAGTAAAGTGCATTTCTCAAATCCCCTCGGAGCCGTTGACCTAACGAGCTATAGACATCCTCTCAGACAGAAAGAGAAATGCACTATGCAACCGATTTAGAAACCCAAATGGGAAGCTTTGCACGGATGACCGCACATGGAGAGCAATATACTGCGTGTCGTTTGCGTCTCGCACCACAATGGCACATTTTCTGCCCAGTTTTTACACCGTTCGTACAGATGAATCATTCTCTCTCGCATAGCAGATATAACAGGTCGAAGGAGAACACAGCCGAAAACAAATCAGTCTAAAGTCCTTCCCTACGTATAATGCGATACTCAGCAACCTTGGGGTCAAATGATTATTAATACTGTATTTTTGCAAAATTGGTCAAAATTCTAGCAACGCGGATAAATATGTAGCGGCCGTAACATGAGAACTGCCGCAAAAGAACCTGTACTTTTAAGCTCGAACTTTCAACAAAGCACGATCCGCTGTACTAGGAGAATCGTTATTTGGCAAATGTCTATTTCTACAGCCTGTAGACTAGCGTTTCTAAAACGGTAATTTTATTTCTCATTCGTCTATTTCGCTCGGAGCGGTCGTCTATTACATAAGAGAGACGACCGCTCCTCGGAGATTAGATGAATGAGAAATGCATAAAATTACCGTTTTAGAAATCCTACTGCAGACTACGGGTTGTGCTTTGATTAGTGCTCGAGATTAGAAGTGTAGATTATGGTGGCTGCAGGGAACAAAAACGTTGTTCTGACATCTACACTAGGGTTTCTAATTCGGGAGTAGAGTGCATTCGTCTGTTGTCTGATTCACGAGGAGCAGTTGTCTGTTGCATGAATGAGACAACCGCTCCTCGTGAATCAGACAACAGGCGAATGCACTCTACTCCCGAAATAGATACGGTAATCTACATTAGTCGCAACGTGAATGAAATGGAGCTGTCCAGAACACAGATGTATCCAGAACAATTATTTTTTGCACGATAAGCAGCCGTCATCGAGAGTTTTCTTCGGAACTGAAAAGAAATCATTGTACAACGGCGAAAGTTCCAAAAACACGATTGGACACATAAGCTTGCGGATTAGCGTATTAAAATAGGTAGGAAAGTACATATTTCGCAGTTATCTATCGAACGTAGAGACTACCGCTTCGCGAATATCGGACGAATGAGAAGTGCTAATTTGCGAACTATTTAGCGATCCAATATACACAGTAGCCCAGAGAGTCCAACATGACTTTTGTTAGAAAATGTGAACCAAGTCAACAACATACATAGGTCAAACCCGACTCGAGTGCGATAAGTTAATTTGCCAAGGATTGCTTATGGTGTCAACGACAAATTGTGCCAAGGACATGCGTGACCGAAAACCACAATACCAGGGCGGACGGAAAAACAGCGGAACCCAAAAATTAACTTGATATTTTCATGCTGTCAAGAAGTGGGAATTTCGGAACTGCACGTTGACAATGCATTGACTCATATGCTATAAGGATTGTCTGAAGTCGAAAGACGAGCTTTTGATATATACTGCTCCTCACCAGGACCGGATGAAAAGATGTTACTGCTCCTCACCAGGGCGTGTACCACAGTCGGATAGAATGTAAACCATCAGAAAACAGTGCTCCTCACAAACTGCTCCTCAAGAAAACAGCCTATTATCATCGACGGGAATGCCATTAATTTCGTATCATCTAC
>JACMIF010002254.1:0-18838 GCA_014805445.1 Diplogasteroides magnus | reverse complement strand
AGAAGCAATTCTACTGGTAAAATGCACTGGCAGTCTCAATCACTGCGCCGACCACGACTAAAAATTTAGTACTGATAGTGGACTTCGTTTAAACCTCAAGGACTGGACCTTAGTAAGAAGACTTCATGAGGGCCATTGCAGATAATTTCATAATTGTATGACACGTTCGATTGGGTTGCGTTCTACAATGGATCTGAGGACAATCACCAGCTCGTTTTCATTTAGCATGAGCTGTTGCACTTCCACCTCTAGGCCCTTCCACGTGTGCCGTTCCAGAGGGTCTTCCAACTCCAGCAACAACCGCTTAATGAACAGGTACGAGATAAGTACCACGATGCGAGAAGCTAAGCTACTGGTAATATGCCATGGCAGTCTCTAGAACGTACCAGCTTGTGTGGAAATGTTAACCAAGATGAAGAAGACGAAAGCGAACAGTAAGAGATTCATGGCGAGTGTAGTAGGGTGTGCCAATGAGTGTATTCTTATATGGACAACCACTAGGGAACGACTTACGGGCCGTTTTTCGTCGTTCAACCCTGTGAGTCTGTGTCTCTCACTCGGCATAAACGACCGTTCGAATGAGAACACAGATAAAGGTAAGTTCAAAAATTGTTCCCTAACAAACAACCACCATTATTTGCAAACGAGGATGTTATTTATAGAACTTCCTTCATTGGACGTTATTGTTCGTGCAAGGACCACTCTTTTTTCTTCCTTGATTGATGTCGGTATCATGTTTATCACATAGAGTTTGTTTCAACGTCGTTGCAACTTTACAAAAAAAATATGGCCCGCCACCAATATGCCGCCCTTGATCTAGCGTCTCGATCGCCCCTTGCTCGATAATGCAGGACAGACAATCACCACAGAGTATTCAAAGGAAGCAAAATACCAAGAAAGAAACGATTTGGCTTTTCGTTTTTAATTACATCTTTTTCTGGAATCTAAAGCCAAAACATGTGTATGCCTAATAGTAATCTATAAGTGTCCACATTGAATAGAGGATATCGCAAATGAGTGAGAAAATACTTATTTTTATACCCCTGGCCTGAGAAAAACCACGATAAATTTGCATATTCAGGCACTCACCGCCTTTTTGTGCCTACATGTGCCATCTGTGAACCTGGTAAAAATCCTGTGCAATATACTACTGAAGTACTATCCATTGCCGGAAGGCTCGACTTTCTGTGAAACCTGCTTCCTGCTGTAGAAAATCCCAAACATGGCATGTCGTCACCAAAAAAATGGTTAAGAGAGACCTATTTTTTAGGACTCCCCAGGTGATGGGGAGCAAGAAAAAATTAGTCCAAAAACGACATTTTCAAAAATCTTACCATTGGTGGATTTTTCTCGAAAATGGCCCATGGATGACATCTCTCACTATTCGTTTTCGACACTCCCAACATACTCCTATCCATCGCACAGAGTCATTGCTTCCATTTTCTCGCAGGCCTCCGAACGTTCCCTAGTAAGAGAGAAAAGGTGAAGCTGCGATCCTCTCTCTTTCTATTCGAGGTCTACGACCCTGCACTGAGACAAGTGCGCAAGGGAGGCTTGCGTAAGATCAGAGTCTGATTGCAAGTACAGATGCGCCATCCAACAAACGTAAAAGGGAAAACGTGTCTAATTGAGCAACTTGAAGTGATTTCGGCATCTTTCAAGATGGGACCAATCTGTCATTTTTGGGACCAATCTATTATCATGAGGGCGGCATGGTCGAGTGGTGTAAGGCGCCGCTTGTCATTGGAAAGGTCACGAGTTCGATCCCCGCCTAGGTCAACCAAGCCCTACATCCCTCCGGGGAGGTAGATTGGTAGTAACAACGGTTACGAAAGGAACGTGACCAGAATCACTTTGGACAAGCAGGGTTACGTAGTCTTAATAGCAGCCGGCCTTACCTGTGGGCCCCTAGCGTTATCGCTTGACGTGGCAGCACCTTTGCACATTATCATGCAACCGATCTTCTGTAACAGAGCCAAAATTTGCATATGCCTGATTCGACCTTTACGTGACAATAGATTATGTATTCTATGGAGGAAGTGACAAAGTCGGCACTTATTATTCATGTTACACACACCTGTTGCAAGAATGAATTATCTTTTACAACTAATGTTGTAAATATTTAGTTGATATATAAGTCATTTTTCGCCCACTGTATTACTTTTGTAATGGTAAAACAATAACAATTGTGATGTCTTCAAGATAAATTCAATAAGAGTGAAAAATAATTCACGACGGACACATCAAGCATGTTTAGCTAATTGATGTTGCCCACATAACAGGTTGCAGTGAAATTTCCGCAGTCTTCTCATTTTTCTTGCATCGTTGGAATAGGTGCATGACGAATCTGAGATAGTGTGCTCAAAAGGTTGCGTTCTTCTATTTTTGTCTCACTGTCTGTATGGCTTGATGAAATAAAGATTGAGAATAGGCGAAGACGCTGGCAGTGAACTGCTGATCTGATTTGCACCACAAATAGCAAATTATTTCACCAATTCCAACTTACAGTAAGCGGCGCAACTTGCGACCATTCGGAAGTGTATATTCCGAACTGATTCAAAACATAAGGCACGGTGGAGAAGGACACAAACATTGGAAGAAAGAGTTGAGCCGTCAGAGCCTGTGACATTATTATTACATTATAATAGAAACATTTCCTTTTTACCCTCATGAACATTCGATGCACTTCTAGCGTCGTTGGGCTCATTTGAGACTAAACAGTACTGTAAACAACTAATTGAATTTCTCGTTGCCAGACCTTTGCCCGATCGAGTATCGTCATCACATTCCTCCTGAGCACGTATACTACGGCAAAAATAATGACACTGACTATCATGAAATAACACGTCACAATTATTACTGAAGGTTTATAGATATTGATGATTCCTGCAGAGGAATACAGTCCTTCAAATGTCCAAATCGCTACTCACCAACAAAAGAATATTCTTCGAGCTTTTCCGTTGCGTACGGCCTACGCATATAGAAATGCTTGATTACTTCCGCGGCTGGGTCAATGGCGTAATAGTATGCAAGCTCAAGTTAAATCTTGAAATATTTTAAGAAAATTAGACTTACAGGTATAGTATTTGTAAGGTTAGAAAAAATACAGAAAAATAATATGCGAAGTCGCCCAAGCTTCTGCTGGCGGAGAACCCATAGACGATAGATGAATGAAATACAGAGCAGGAACAATGATTGCGAGAAACAACCTAACAGGAAACCTAGAAGAATGAAAATGTTGAAAAATAGAGATTGTCAAAACCTACACATGAGCGCATGACAAAACCTTGGCCCAATGTTTGAGCAAGGTCCGTAGTAGATAAATATCAATAAATCGTCCACCGGAAATACCCTAGATGAGTTGTTGTCGGGCATTGAGAGAATTCGCGTTTCTTGCAGACCTCACTGATATAAATGCACTCAATAATGATGATAGCAAATCGATGAATGCATTGTTGAAGATAATAATCGAGTAGCTTTTCATGTAAGGTGGCGAGCTAAAACATTTAATTAAGATTGTGATTTTGCATTCAAAACCATTTGTAAATTGCTAGAATCAGCAGAAGATTGGCTGCAATTCCAGAAACATCGATGATGAGCAGGAAGAGAAGGTTGATTGACGTCAACCACGACATTTCGATGCAATGATTCTGATCGAGGAGACTCTGTTACGCTGTTATCTTCCCATGGGACGGTTAACATCATAGATAGTTGTTCAAAACAAATGAGCGCACGATTACACATAATATAGTTTTTCTTGAATCCATCCATTCCGCTTATAAAATTGGAATGCATTATCATTACGTCAAAGTGCTCCAGTTTTTGAAATTTCATCGCTTATTATTGGAATTAATTTAGTCTTACTAGGGAACGGTCTGTGGGGGCGGGGTACGAAATTGGAACCAATGACTATGTGCGATGGATAGGAGGATGTTGGACGTGTCGAAAACGAATAGTGAGAGATGGAGTTCACGACCCATTTTGAGAAAATCCCGCTAAATGTAAGTCAGTTTTTTGGATATGCGACCACATCTTCTGAGTCAGAAGTTCTGATATAACATGGAGGCAAGGCGCGAATTTTCGATCGTTTTGAGCAAAGTTACATATGGCCAAAAACGAAGTGGCAAAATACTTTTTTGCCAGTAGTATTTCATAATATTCTTAACCACAGCTCTATAAAGCAACAATAACATGGCGTTAACATCTGCCAAGTGATAAAGATATATTTCTTGCTGGTCAGACTATAAACAATTAAGAATCGTGTTTATCATCATGCTGGGTTCTGAACATGACTTCTCAGCGTCTGGAATCCAGACTCTGTATATTCGACCATCCATTTCCGTCCATATTGCTGACAATGATAGAGATAATGAACATGCTAGTGGATAGGTCTTGAACGATGCATTACACGGACCCCTGTGGGAAGCGGCCCAAAATTTTAGTCTAAATCTTCCTGAGGTGAACTACATTCAGTACCACATCAGAATGGTCACTTTTGCTCTCCTGCTAGAAAACGAAGAAACCGTTGATTTTCAAAAAAATCCGTTGTATTTACTACGTTGCTGCTCCACTACCGGAGGAACCTGAGTGCTCCGACAAAGACTCTCAGGAAACATTCATCCATCGAAAATGATCGCCCCGTTCGAATGAGGATTTGGAAAAGCGAAGGAAAGAAGGGCAGATCGGGCATGATGCTGAACGTGATTTTCTAAAACTGTTTTCCTATCTTTTACGAAATGACATTGCGAGAGCCTCTATAGAAGAAATTGCTCACAATTGTTCTGTTATGTGTCAGCCTGTTTCGTCTAATATATCCTTGTATGTTTGGAGGCTTCCATGTTCGTTTAGTAACCGTAGTCGATCTGCAGATAGTAAATCCAGTAGGGTGGAATCGGAGAGGCAGTGGACCTCCAAAACGTGAGCTTATTGGGTGTAGCAGCACTTCCTTAATAGGATGGAATTCTTACGAAAGTGAAAAATATCGCGCACTTGACATTTGACTTGCAGAAAGGGAAAGGAGAGAAGGAAATGGCCAATGTTCAAGGTCTCGAACACTTTCATTCGCTTTTTTGATCGAGTTTGCGCATTCTTTCACGCGTTTTGTCCGTTAATTGTATCTACCCCATTTTTCACTATCGTATTATTGTGGAAAGCCAATTTGACAGATGAGACAGTTCTTCATTCAACTGTAATTCTCATTCCATGTGAGGTCGTTTCCAATCTCGAATAGACAACAACTCATGAGATATGAATGACTGTTGAATTCACTCACATGGAAAAATATTACCGATTTGTCGGCGGATACTACGACTGGGCGGAAGTATCAAGAGGTAAACTACCGCCCAGCCGTAGTATCCACCGCCAAATAGGTAGCATTTTTTCTGTGTGCTGTTCCCATAAGATCGGATGGTGTACACCACTTTGTTTCAACTTCACACTTCTGTTGAGTTGGCCAAATTTCCGAATAACAAATAACTAAGTTCACATGGTTCGGGAAAGTTGTATCGGTAACTACGCTAGGGGCCTTTTATGAGTGGGAGTTGATAACGTAACACTACACTTTTACTCTTACCCATGGTTTAACGATCTTATTATCGCGAGAAAGTGAACTTTCCAATAGCATGGTAGAGGTCAAACACAACTGCACAACTTTCTTCTCAGATCAGCTAGAATATATAGACACACATGGGGGAGAAAACCGAACTTCATTTGCTGTATTTCTATGTGCATTCGTGTCGTGTGATGAAATGATTTTTATGGGCAGATGTTCACTTTTGTGCACTTGTGATGGAACTAGGCCAAATAAACACTCTTTTCATTTCTTCCTTCGTCCCTTTTTCCGCTGTGTCTCTCTTACTTTTCCCTTGTCTCTTCATCTCCTCTCCATTCTAAAGGGGCGGGATGGTAAAGTTGCTCCGTAGCTGCAGTGGTCAATGATCAATAGGTGTTACATTCACCACACTTCCTGTGTATAACATTGGTCCTCAATAAAACGTATTTTAATTTGTTCACAACTAAATTTTTGCTTTATTTGCCTTTTCAGCGTTTAACTCAAGAAAAAGAAAGATGGCACCATCTCCACATGAAGAAGAATTATCAGCCACAGACGCTGAGTTCCAGGAACTTCTGCGACGATTCGAAATCACCGCCGAGGTTAGATCGATATGATGAATTCTAGAGGCCTAATCCATACCCAGCGGTTGTCTATCTTATGCGAGAGACAACCGCTCGATTATGCGTTAGATAAAAAGCATGCACTTCGTGAGTCGATTCAAGGTCTCTGATTAATTCTCGATTTATACAAGAGTTTAGTACGGATTTCTTCTCGCGCACCCATTGACAAGACTTCCAGAAGAGTTTGAACCGTGGCACAAACTGTGTGGTCAGTTGCTCAGAAGGAGAACCATTGTCAATGAAAGAGTACAGACGAACTGCCGAATCTCATCGAGGAGTCTCCGGGAAGCGTCCGAGCACTCATTCAGGTAATACTTAACCATTTTAAAATTAAATACGAATAGGCTTTCGAAAGACAGGAACGGCATGTTCAGGATTATGGGTTCTAAAACGGTAAATTTGTCGTAATTCTTCTCCGCCGCGAGGTTGTCTCATACCCTCATTGACAACCGCGAGGCGGAGAAGAATGACGACAAATTTTTACATTTTTGAACTCCTGTTTAGGACCTGCCCGTGCTCTCCGTCTCCGCCCTTTCGACCCATAAGGAACAACGATTGGCTCATCTTATCCTGTCGACCTTAACCTCTGCATTCTTGTGGGCCGATCATCCAAATCCAGTTGGTTCACGTTTTTTTTATCTATAAATATTTATATTTATAATATTATTTTTAAAGCATTCTAAAACATAAAATTGTCCGTTGCAGCCCCCTTCTCTCCTTCCTCGCTGCATAGCCCTTCCTTTCGTTGAAGTGGCAGAGAAGTTGAGGTTAGTGGTTCTAAATCGGTTAATTTGCCGTCATTCTCTTCAGCAGCGCCGTAGCGCGCTTACCTATCTCACCCCTTAATAGATAACCGCGCAGCCGAGAAGAATGGCAATAAATTCATCGATTTTAAACCCCTAGCTGAGGTGAATATAATATAGTTTATTGGCGGATTCCTTGCAACATCCGGTTGTGTCAATTTCTGATAATCTATCCTAATAATTCAATCCCATAAAATGCCTCGAAACCAGAATATAACTTAAGCTTGGAATTGTTTTAGAATGCGCCCTGTCGTATGCCATGGCAGTATCGACATTGCGAACTGGAAGAAAGGCACTCCGTTCTTTATCAATAATGTAGGCCAATTATTCCATACCTTAGCATTTTCTTAAATAAAAGCTTTCGCTTTTCTATGTAATCCACGATGCTGAACAACACGTTGTCAGAATAGTTGGCTCAGAATGTCCAGTCTTCTTTAAAGGAGCCACAAAGGGAGATTTATTTGCATGCACTTTGGGGTTCACTTCTCCCCATTCCCCCACTTTCTCGTCGTCAAAGCGGTCTACTCTGGCAACGAGGGAGAAGGGGAATTGGAGAGAAGTGATCCCGAAAGTACATGCAAAACAATCTTCCTTTAAAGGAGCTGTGCCACGAACATTTTTCAAGTATAAACAGAATGCGATGTTCTATTAGTCTAGTAGGGTAATGATGATTAGTGAAAATCATATGTTTATAAGTCTTTCCTTTGATGAGATACAGCGTCGGGAAGTAAGAGAGTACTGTATGTCTGACGGATCTTTGATCAGGGAGGAAGGGGGTAGAGAGAGGAGAGGGAAGACGAAGAGAGGACGAGAGACCGGTAGATCAAAGGAGAGGCCAGAGAAAGGAGAGGGGCGAGGAAGCGCCCTCGGGAGGCTCTAGAGTGAACGGGAAAGTGAGAGAGCGCAGAGCGATCTACCGTACTCAACTGAGCGCTCAATTCAATCGTTTCAAGAGTCAATCCTTTCGAATGTCAATATTTTCAAGCTCTCTTGAACAAATATGAAATGAGTTTAGAAAAAAATTTGTGTGTTTTCGCTTTCATTTGACCGTACACTATCACATATAAAAGAATAAATGTTCGTGGCACAGCTCCTTTAAGGTCAAATGCATAATCGTTAGTCTCAATTCAGAGCAGCGCGAACTCTAACTGTGATATTGATCGTGTTGTGGCAGACCAGATAGACATCGTCGGCTTCCGATTTCTGAAAACTTCTGGAAACACGTGGTTCTTCTCAATTACTGCACAGGTTAGTTTACATCTAGTAAAGCGCGTTAGTAACTCGTCTAATTTTGCGGTCGATTCTCTATCGAACGTAGAGACAACAGCTCTTCGGAAATTATGCGAATGAAAAATGCACGTTGTCACTATTTTATGCCAAGTTTTTTCAGATTGAATATGAATTTGCTCCTGCACTGGCTGCGATTGTTCGAGCGTGCGCAGATCAGAGGAAGATGGGTTAGAATCACTCACTACGGTGATATAAAGTGGATACTTTATTTTTCAGGCTACGTAGACGAAGCTGTGCTCGACCGTTCACTTACCGAGATCAAGGAGAGTCTCAAGACAATGGCTGCCACTTTTAAGGTTACAAATGAGCACTATTGCTCTTTCAATTGCAGCCATAATAATGAATCAGTCAAAAAATCAAAAGATCAATAATGATTGATTGCAGAGAATGCGGGATCATCTCACTCCGTCAGAGTTTTATACGCAATTGAGGCCATATCTATGGGGATACTCACAGGTGGAAGGAGGAGTCACCTTTGAAGGTACTTACCATACTACCTTGCGGGCTAAGCTTCAGGACTATTACATATTTGAAGATATACCCTCTGTAAAACATATCTCATAAAGTAATCAAACTGCCAACCAGGGCTGTGCGTTTACCGAATTTACCGAAATTTACCGAAAATCAATTCGGTAAATTTACCGTTACCGAAATTTTAACGAAAACCCTTTACCGCACAGCCCTACTGCCAACCATAGTACACATACGATAATGACTTATCTCAACCAATAACGATTTCCGAACCTTTCGTTTTGAGGTCTGGAGCACCTGGGTCCTCTTCACTATACAGGTGCAACCGCAGGTCAGAGTTCGACGGCACAAGCAGTCGATGCTTTTCTCGGAATACGGCACACAGGTGCGTTACAGGTCTCATTCAACCGTAGACATCACAATTTGAAACGAAATAATAATTCAACAATGTACGCCAGCAAAAAAAGCTTTATCCATGTTCTTGCTATTTCGCAGATTGGTATTCAATATGAAAATTGATTTATAGACACGTACAAGAAAATACAACCCATTAATTGAGATGAGATTGTGATTAGGAACCGATGGCGCATTTCTGCTCGATCAACGACAGTTCATGCCTGGTGGACACCGAGATCTCCTGGAGTGGGTGGAGGTGAGCAAGTGTTTCATATATTTTATTATGATGTAATCCGTGCCAATTTGGTGGACACTGCATATCCTCATCGACATGTTTACGATATGGAGGCAAATAGTGGATTTTTAAAAAGTGAATGTTGTAGAACACAATTCACGTGGGTGATCGATCGCTCGTCCCTCAACTGCAGTCCCGTCCACTATTTGCCGAAGTCGTTCAAGCACTCAAACTATTCAGAAGCGCCCATATCAACACGGTAAGCTGCTACTGTTGCAAATTTTGTGATCAATTCATTCAGGTGGCCCTTTTCATTCTCACTCAGATTAAGAAGGACGAAAACGGGGAAGTCAACGAGAAATCGGTATTTTTTATTTTATTTTATTTTATTTAAAAAGTTGTATTTTCAGGCAGCGGGTACTGGGGGAACTCCTTTCATGCAATTCCTGAAAGCAGTTAGAGAAGACTGCGATAAAGTGCTTCAGTAGACAACACTCGGGAATTTAATGAAATTTCGCATGTTTTTTGCACTTACAGTTGTATAAATATATTCATTTCTTCGTAATTTTTTTCTTACCAGTTATTCACCCCGATTCCCAATTGTCGGATCATCACACATAAAAATGGCAGGTAGTATTGCACAGCGCGTCAGACTTGCAGGTTGCGACTGATACACTGTCATTTTGCGCGTCTGGGGACGAGGAGACCGAAACCAAAAACATATCGCTAGTACTCGGCAATACAAGTTCAATCATAACACTACAGCAACTTTCACTACCGTAACCCAAGATCCGCCCCCAACTGTGTGGTGTAGCGCCAGTGTGTTTGACTGGGATTATCGTGTCCGAAGATCACGCCGACTCCAAATGTGTCTGCACATTTTTCCGCTTGCTTGGCGACATTGGATGGTTATGCAAATTAAGTATTTTGGCATGTGACCCTGTTTCTTCACACGAAAATGCGTCACGAGTATGCGAATATGTGTATATTTGGGCTCATGATTGCAACTTTGTCAAACGTTCACTTGTAAAAGGATTAGATCTAGCTGTAAATAATACGCAGGTCACAAACACATGTGAAAAAAGAACAGGGCTGCTCAGCTGTTCTACCGTTTACCTTATCTACCACCTGCTATTACCTGTTACGGCGGATGTTGGTCTCTTCGTCCGCGCGTGCGCCACACTTCATCACAACTTCGTTCAAAATGGTCCTAGAGAACCATTCCAAAAACATATCGATAGTACTCGACGAAACAAGTTCAACCGTAGCCTTCGGCAGCCCAGGCGTTTCGGGCTTTCACTTGCCTACAATAATCAGTTGGTAGTTGGATTCTATATCAAGTTGACGAAAAACGCGGCCAAAAATCCAAAACTGGGGTCCGAAAATCATGGATCTGCCAAGTTTGAACAATCGCGCCGAAGTGCCTACAGAGAGGGAGGGGGAGCGGAGTCGGCTAGGAGCAGGGCATGATCCCACTATGTGCCAGTCCATGCCCCCTTGGTTATGCCATTCGTCGGGGTCAAGATATGATTCGTGAAATATATTATCTATGGGGGTATGATACAGCATTCTGCGACAAAGGTTGAATCATAAGTGTGAAACACTTATGATTGTGAAACACTTGTCATTCAACCTTTGCCAACTTATCAAATTTTCGTATTGTTATTATTATCGCAAACTGCGAACTAATTGCAAGAGTAAACGCAACCCTGACTTGGGTTGCGCTTACTCTTGCAATTAGTACAGAGTTGCATTCGTTAACCACACAGTAATGATGAAGATTCTAACTGGTCCAATTTTGTACATACATATTGCTGCATCGCTTTCGCGACTACCACAAAGGAGATGTGGAAATGGCAACATTGAATCAGAACACGACCGCTAAAGAATCAGTCGAGTAATGAAGAGAGTGGCAGATAAATTAAGGCCGGCTAATACTGCTTTCAGTAATGAACAGATGAGACTCGGTCAAACGTCTTTATCGCCCATTATCTATTATATTGGTGAATCAAACACAATCACACATGCATCAAAAAATGCGGAAATAAACACCAGTCCGCACCTCAAGGAGTCTTAAACAAGTGCAATTCGTAGAGCCATTAAAGGTAGAGCCATTAAAGATTGGAACAGTCTGCCATCACACCTCATAAATTCCCCAAGTTCAAAATCATTCTCCCGCCCCTTTAAATCTCACATTTTCAGCTGATTGACTTATAATTACTGTTATTCAAACACACGACGGTCGATGAACTAAAATATGTGCATCAATAATTGTCTTTGCATTGATCACGATAACTACCATGCGATAAAAATATTATTATTAATTCTTTGCGCCTAATGCGTCCTCGTACTTGTCACCGTAGACGAAGAGGTCGATCACGAGATCGGAGTCTTGAACCGCATTTTTGACAATGTAAAAGTCACGAACTACATGACAGAAACGGATGAGAACTTACTCGGAACGATGGCGTACTTGTCAAAGTTTGTCACGCCCTCCGCTTTCAGAATATCTTGGTCGACGGCGAAGTTGCCGGTGTAGCTGAAATTCCGGGATTCAGAAAAAAGTGCCTAAATTATTATTCATGTAAACTGAAGTGAAATGCTTTCTATATCATATATAGACTATATCTAGTGCTGCTGAAACATAAGACGAATCACGTCTAGGGACGATTATTGTAACGAAATAGCATATAAATATGCGAGAGTAACCGTACATTCACGAAATCAGTGGTAGTGTTCGTACTCGGAATATCAGTCCAGTTTGTATGAATAATAAGTATCGCGCTAGGGTTGACAGTTCGTATGCGATATCGTTTAGGCTTCACTTGAAGCCTAAACGATATCGCATACGAACTGTCAACCCTAGCGCAAGCCCTTTTTTGATATGTCGAACGTTGAGCTTTCGTGAAACATAACCAATCTCGCATACTAACTGCCAACGCTGGCAGCAGTACCTCATTCCCTCCTTCTTTAAGATAGCATGTGCAGCATCTGCCATGATGTCGGGATGTCGGCTTCCCTGCCCCTTTGGTGTGAGGTTCAGCATTTCTGCCGCTGCAGTCCAGATAACTAAACGTTCTGCTCAGTCAATGGGAATTTTGTGAGAAAGTATATTTCGAATCGTTACTGATAATGCTTCGGATCCTTGAAATTTCAGTTTCTTTGGATGATTTGCATTGAATTGTAAGTTCATTTACTCACTGGTCAGAGGCCACAGAGCATTGACTGCGATTCCATCATCCTTTAGTTCCTGTGCCATACCAAGCACACACATGCTCATGCCGTATCTGCTCAAGGATTACGGTAATTCATGCGAATGAAGTAAGTTGCTGCAACCCACTTAGCAGTGGTGTATGCAACATGAGGTGAGAAGAATTGCGGATGCATATTGAGTGGCGGGGACAAGTTGAGGATGTGCGGGTTACGACCATGCTTAGCCGATTCCCTCAGATGAGGAATGCACAACTTGGAGCTGTAAGGTAACTTTACGTTGAAGTTCGAGGGGCATAGAGGTTCCAAATCGGTAAATTTCTCATCATTCTTCCCCTCAGTGAGGTTGTCAATCAGGGAGTGAGGTGAAGAATGTTGGCAATTTTGCCGATTTGGCGTCTCTGGTACTCACAAGTAGGGATCGCATTATGGAACGTTATTGACAGCCGTCCAATTCTAGCCGTCATATTTCGTCCATAGCAGTCGTCTCTCCCTGCGCAGAGACGACCGCTAGGAATGAAGTTAGACGGCTAGAAATGGACGACTGTCAATAAGGTTCCATAATGCGAACCCTACTCACAAGAGGAACGTTCCTCTCGTGTTGATTTGATGCATCAAGTCGCAGCGCTTCATATCGGTCTCTTCAGTTCCTGTTGCACACACATTTCGTCATTTGTAAGAAAGACAACGAACCAGTCAGTGAGATAGCTGAAGCGTTGTTGACGAGGATGTCAATGCTAGGGTTTCTAAATCGGGAGTAGAGTGCATTCGTCTGTTGTCTGATTCACGAGGAGCGGTTGTCTATTGCATGAATGAGACAACCGCTCCTCGGGAAACATACAACAGACGAATGCACTATATTCCCGATTTAGAAACCCTAATAGGTAGATACTATTATAGAATGAGGAATAGACGTTGCTATCACGATTTCAGGTTGCGCCGCAAGTAATTTCGGAAGGAATAGGGCTCTATAAAAGCCGTCCATCTCTGACATTGGAAAGCTCCTTGT
The DNA here is from genome assembly GCA_014805445.1 of Diplogasteroides magnus. Taxonomy (NCBI): domain Eukaryota; kingdom Metazoa; phylum Nematoda; class Chromadorea; order Rhabditida; family Diplogasteroididae; genus Diplogasteroides; species Diplogasteroides magnus. The sequence goes on along the minus strand of JACMIF010002254.1, from coordinate 5,250 downwards.
GATTGGAAAAGTTCGTTTGCATGAGCTTGACCTTTTTTAATCTAAAGCTGATGAACAAGAGCAACGTTCGAAAAGATTAGAAGAAGACAAAGCTCGCACTATTTCTGAGAACGCAGAATTTACGAGAAAGAACTGTGAGTACATAAAAGCCCTATGGAAGAACCTGAATTGTTCAGACTTAGATTACGTAAAGAAGCGCATAAAAAAAAGCTTCAATACGACCCCTCTACCTAGTATTCCTAACTGTTAAATGCCTTTTTTGTGTCAACCTCGTAGTCTAAATCAACGCTAGTGAGTCTTCCACTTCGTATTTGTTTTTGTGTCACATATGAAATATTGTTTGATTCTTTATTCATATTAGTGTGATTCTTGTTTTTATGACTGCGTTTATTCATATATATGTTGTAAGTAAACATTCATAACGATTTTTTAATGCACACCCAACTGCTTGGAAATATAGGAAAAATGATAATAGTACTGTTCTTCATTCCCCCACATTCAAAATGCTTGGGACCCCTAATAAGCATGGGACCCTCAATCTGCTAGGGACCCCTAATATGCACAGGACCAATGGGACCCCTAATATGCATGGGACCCCTAATCTACCAGGCGGCTCCATGGGACCCCTATTCTGCCTTGGGACCCCTAATCAACTACAGAGCCGGAAGAATTCTTCTATCCAATCCTTTGTGTGGAAGGAAAGGGAAGAAAGAATGCGGCTATCGGCCGCTACACCTATTGATCGTATCAAATAGAATCATGGATTCCAGCATGCTGATCCTTTGCGGAAGCTTCGTTGCCCTAAATTAAAGCGCTTTCTTTTTACAGAAAACAAATTGCGCCCAAATCACCCTCTTTTTCGCGGCTGCCCCAAGTTTTAGGAATTCCCATTGTGAAAAAATACGTATTGTGCAGTATAAACTGTCCTGCTTCTCTTCAACCACAATTATCTATATTCTTATTGTTTTTACCGTACGCTTTCTTCCATCTTTTTTTAATGTTTGCCCTTGGAACGGGAAAACCTTTTTGATTTACTTTATTGATCAATAGAACGATTTCATGGTATACAATGGATGGTTAATCACATTAATTATGATTGATTGAGCAAGATACTGTGGATTACGGATGCACGAGGAATTCCTCATAGAGTCCGAGTTGTTTCTTCTCATGATCATTCTCTGGAGAGTTGACAGTGAGAGTTGGAGGGGTTGGAATACGAGGCGGTGAAGGAATTGATACAGGTGGTGGTGGAGAATGTATTGTAGCCCCTTCCATTCCGTAATCTGCAGCTCGTCCAATCAACCAGAACGTTTCCATCACTCCTTTACCCTGCAAAGTGAGAGTTTCGGAAATGGAATGAAATGCTGTAGTGAAGGAAGCATCGTGGACAATTGCACCACATTCGCGCCCATTTCATCATTATAGTATTACAATATTCATAGGGCCATTTTTGTGCATTCTTGTCCGAAAGACAACTGTGCCTGAGACATATTTGCCCGGCAAAAGTGTCTATTATATTTCATCATCATTTTGCAAATGTCCTTAATTCAGTTGTCTTATCACCATATTCTTGCCTTGATGATGACGTCTCCTCTCGACTGGATTGTGTACTGTCCTGGGTACGCGTGTGTTAGTAGACTGTTTGATGCGTATGACATGTGTATCATCCCCGACTTCCCATTGCTCTCCATCCTACTTCCAGTGTTTACTGTGTCTCCGAATAGACAGTAACGGGGCATTGTCAGACCGACGACACCAGCCACGCACGGTCCTAAAGATTTTCAGTAACTGAAGTTCCCACGAGTAGATATAAGAGATGCTAATAATTTCGAATTTTTACCTCCTTTCCAATTGGAGAAATCCAATTGTAAGGAGAAATTTGGCAAGAAATGAGATAATTTATGGCAAATAACAGCCTATAAGGCATGGAAGTTTCATGTATCATATTATTCATAAAGAAAACCCGAGTATTTCCATATTACAGCAAATAAGTGCCTATTACCCGTATTCATTCCTATTCTGAGTGCCACCCTCTCCATCGGCAGATGCTGTATTCTGTATGCCTTGACTGTTGACATGAAGTCTAACGCCATCTCTGAGATGTCCCGAACGTGATCGGTCCCATTTCGATGAGGAAGGCCAGACACACACAAATAGCCATCACCAATTGTTTCCACCTGAGAAGTTATTACGCATCAATTGACTTTTTTTATATTTATGAAACTTGCATTCAGGATACTGATATCTCTGACAAAATCCTACCTTATAGACCCCATGATTCTCAATTATTGTGTCAAATGAAGTGTAGAGATCGTTTAGCAGATTTACAATCTGTAAGGACTGGAGTGAGTTATCAGACCATGAGGCTGGCACAATCTCAAAAATCAATCTCACCTCAAACTTTTCTAACCGACTAAGTCGACCACGCTGAGTTCAAAAATTTATATGTCGATGTCTGAAAATGAGTTTGAGAGGTAGGAAAAATCGGCAAAGTGCGGACTCGAAAAATTTAACTTTTTTCCTAGGCGTCCAAACCCTTTAAAGTAGCTCTTCCTATCAGAGGGAGACAAATCGAACGGCGCTTCCAGTTTAGAGACGAAAAAGTTCGAGGCGCAGCTCCTTTAATTTACATTCTTTTATTGTTTCATTTGATTCTCCATGAAATTCTACATCTGAGGTGTTTTATGGACAAAAAACGACCAGGAAAATTAATATGACTTCCGATGACACCTTGTTTTCTCGATGGGAATCAATAAAGGGAGTCAGGACGAGCATTTAATTCCCCTGGCACTTTTTCTGAAAGTGCCTGCATCATGGTGCAAAAGACGACTGTATCCGGCGGGATTCGAACCAGCGACCTTTTGGCTACTAATTTTGACGAAGTCTACTCACTTTGACCAAAATTTTGAAGTCGATGGTACGAGAAGTTTTTGATGAAATTTTCACCTCAGATGTAGAATTTCATGGAGAATCCAATGAAATAATAAAAAAATGTAAATTAAGCCAAATGTTTTTTTCAGGACGGCCATTTTTCGGAAACAAATGTCTATAACTTTGTCAGTTTTGATTTTCGCGGGACGGTCGCAACAGCAAAAAGTCTTATCTCGTCGAGACTATCAACAATTACTATACTTTTGTAGGGTTTCGACGCCTAGAAAAAAAGTTAGATTTTTCGAGTCCGCACTTGGCCGATTTTTCCTACCTCTCAAACTCATTTTTAGACATAGATATATAAATTTTTGAACTTAGCGTGGTCGACTTAGTCGGGTAGAAAATTTTAAGGTGGGGGTTGATTTTTGAGATTGTGCCAAGGGTATCTCACTCCTGTGAGATAGTGTCTCGTATGTTTCAACAATTCGGAAAAAGCAAAGGAACCTGTATTGGCGTACACTTTTGTGATAGTTGGGTGAACTTGACGACATCAGAGAAGAATATGGTCACACCGTCATAGGATTCTGGCTCCACGGATTGTCCGAGCTTGAGCTTTTCGGCGACTTGTCTGAATAATTTAAGTGACCCAGTCGACCTGCTACAGTACCTTGGCAACATTCTGTAGAGCAGAACATCACTCTTCTTCTTCTCCTCCACCAATTCTTTGGTTCTCTCGATAACCTCCTGGAATATTGTTATCTACTTCTACTTTTGACCACAGGAATCTACGTAGTTCATTAATATCATTATAACATTTTCGTAGACAGATCACCTCTTCTAATGTTCCTGCATATTGCTCCATCATGTTGAATACGTGGTCCATCAGGTTTTGTTGTCTGCCTGACACCATTGACCTAAACCGTGGACTTTTTGAATTTTTTGCTTTTCAAAATGAGCAACTTCATAATGGACTTGACTTGATCACACGATGGTCTGTCATTCGGATTCTCATTCCAACAATCCTTGATCAGATGAAGCTGGAAATAAGGCCATTAAGCAATTCTCGTCGTTGTCAACTGGTTCACCAAAGCTGAGTTGACTTCGATTCCGTCGGCCACGTTTATCACCGGCCTGGGAGGATTCACCCCACCCTTCTTGATGAGATAGACGAGTTCTGAAACGTTATGAAGTATGAACATTTGCGTCATAACGATGACATTGCGTCATCAGCATGACACCAACGAGCACGGAGTAATTGCCTAACCATTGTTTTACTTATTAGGGTGTCCCACAAATAACGGACTTTTTTTCGAACTGTATCGACAAGTAGTAAGAACAGTTGCAACGATCCCTTGGATTCACTGATGCTCGCGATGGACAGCCACCACATTACTCCATCTTTCTTCGAGACTTTCGTTTCCATTCTTCCAGAAGCCAGGGGGACGAGACTGAATCCGTCGAGCGAGCGAATTCGTGATATAATTAAATGTTCTGAATTTTCTTCCCTTGAAGAACGAGGCCATGGATCAGAACAAGTGGCAGTCGCATGGCTTGGTATGTGGAGAGTACGGGGGAAGATAGAACATCGCGATTCACAGCTCATACAGGTTGCCCAGAGTCTACTTGTATCGATGTTTCGTTCTGCTGTTAGAGAGGATTTTGCCTTTTCCTTGATTGTGGAACTTGGGAGCGAAGTTTTCGCTTCATCTTCTCTACTTTCTTGATGAGCACCTCCATCGTCATACTTTCCCCTTTGAATGTAGACGCTAATATAAGAATTCAAGGCACGATAACCAGAATAAGGCGATGACTTTCTTCCCAAGGATGTCCGCTTTGTCGGCCGGTTGTACCGTTGAACATTTAGTTAGCCAATAGCTGATCCGGTGGATTATAGTAAAGGAGTCACTTATTAATTCCATGGCATAACTTGCTGGAACAGGATCTGGGTTAGGGAATGGGAGAGGTTGCTCTAGCACGTGACCTCTCGAGCCCTCTTTTGAGCACCAAAAAAGGTTCTGTTTTATGCACCATGTCGTAGATTTCCGTACACTCCTCATCAGGTGCCGATGGATGGAGATATTGCGAGTGTAGACTTCGCTCGCCAGAAAGCCGAGACTCCTGCCTGGATACCACGTCAAAGCAGCGAGAACGGTCTTCTTCTTTTTCGCGATTTTGTTCGCCACGTCTCCCGTTCTTCAGACTGTAGTTTCCTTCATTGAAGGAGCTGTGCCATAGAAGGGCCGTGGTATGAGAGCATGCGTCGGGATCTACTTCCTGTAGTACAGGGTGCGCCATAATTACCCGACCGAATTATGTTTTGTTCTGCAATTTTTCTCAGTGCTTGAATAACAATGATCACTGCATATTATATTCCAGAGT
>JACMIF010002253.1:2658-18842 GCA_014805445.1 Diplogasteroides magnus | reverse complement strand
ATCGTCGTTGGTCATGACCAACGAATATTTCCGTCTGTTCTCTCATTCTTTCGGTTGTCTATGATGAGCGAAAGAGAATAATAAAACGATGAGCACAGGCCGAAAAAGAGAGGGACTGGCAGTCATGGTTCATTTTCTAGAAATCTTTTGTTGAGAGCGGTCCCTCTCTTTTTCTACCTGTGCTCTTCGTTTTAACATTCTCTTACGCTCATCATAGACAACCGAAAGAATGAGAGAACAGACGGAAACATTCGTTGGTCATGACCAACGACGATGGTTGGTATGACCAACGTATATGAATATTTGCATTTATTCATGATTTTGGTCACGACCTCCACTCTAACTTATAGTACATTTATATGTAGTACCATCAACCCTCGACTATAAAAATTTATTTTGAATAAATTGTCCGTATTTTCCGCGATCGACCGTGAAAGAATTTTTATTACCACTTATGAGCAAATAGTTACTTACAATATGCATTTGGACCTTTCGAATCATATTGTAACTATACTTCTTATAGAATATCAGTAAAAGATAGGGGTATCCGATTCAACTTTCAGTTAATATCGACTAAAATTTCTCACCTCTTCCTCTGTCTTTCAAACTGAAATGTCTGCAAGCAGGGAACAACGAGGAAAATGATTTGGGATGACCAGACATCAGACGGGTTTTGCTGAAATGAAAAATTGCTTAGGATGAGTGAATAGAGGAGATGGTAGCAGAGAAACAATACCTGTCAACAATATGCGCCATTCCATCCTTCAGGAATACCGTTTCTGAAATACCAATTCCCTTGGTTGTTCCAATTGTTTTATTTTATTATTACAGTAACTCCATCAAATTCACTGCTAATGAATTGTTTTACAACATTGATCGTACCATGTTGTTCTTCCCCGTATGCAAAAACAGCCTCCGCGTTCACCGGAACTCCCATGAAGTGAACACCAATCCGATGTGAATGTGAATGAACTCTGCGAGTATGGGCATCGAAATAGTAGAACTTCTGAACCAATCATCACTTTCATGATCAGTTATGTAGGTGGCTATGTACTTGTTCGTTCCCGTCGATTAAAATGTACTTTGTTACTCCCGAACTAATCGTTAATGAGAAAGCAGCCGTGATGCGATTGGAGGGTCTGGAGGAAATCATTATGCACTCATTCACGTGTGGTCAATCACTTCAGTCCAAGATCTGTCAGTCTCATCAATCTGATATCCTGTCCGATGTGTCGCTGCACGAAAACTTGAGAACCTGAATAGTGGCTATTACTCTGCTATATGATTCGACCAACCATGGAAGAAGTATGCATCGTCTTCTACTTCGATGGCCGCGTCTATTCTGAATATAGTCGACATGAAAATTTCGCAGAAGGACAATTTACCTATCCCTTTCACTATTCCCGTACATTGCTGAAATGTGATGGGAACCAATGAGAGTTTTAGTGTCTCTGGAAATGCGCCACATCCAACTGCCCTGAACACATGAATTCTCCTGCGATCGAGTATCTAGTAGAAAAAATATCTGTTATCGGATTTATATGAGTAAATCGACCATTTATGGCCCAAGTGACAATGCCAGCGAAACAATTGATAGTCGTAAAATATGGCAATATTCTGACCAGATACCTTGAAGAATTGATATTCTCCTCTTCTCCTTATCACTGCATCAAATCCTCTTCCACCGCATATATCGAGCAGACCATCGGGATGCTAACAATAGGTTCTTATCTTCCCACAGAATCAAGATCACTTACATCACTCTCATCGTCATTGTAGTCGTCGTGTTTATTGTAGTTAGTCTTCACTGGAATACGAGGAGCACCAAATTGTAAGTATTGTTGCTCAAGGCCATTTCATGACAAATAGCATACAGTTTCAAACTGTGCCCCACTTATATTCAATGAAATCAAACCATAAGCCTCGCTAAGATCGTTGATTTCCTGGCTGGTTATGTCGACTGATTCAATGAAGTCATACGCGTACATTATACTGAATAAATATGATCATCTTTATTACCATGTAAATGTCCAACCTCTTGTTGTTCAGTGTGTGACCCAGTCCCAGTGCATGGCCCAGTTCATGTGTCGCGATTTTGATTAGATGTGCTTCTAAAATCCATGCAAATCGTTTTTTTTAATGTTTGAGTAATAAATTACCTTGGTCCCAGTGATGCTCGAGATTGAAATGAACTTGCCCATGTGAGGGTGGGAATGCATGAGCGAGGACATCTTGCGCGAACTTATATGAACACTTGGAATCATGTTGCCATACTGACTGAAGTTAGTCTTTCGCTCAATATGACACAATGAAGAAAGTACTGGGAATCCTATCACGATGTCAGCCTCGTTTTCTGTCTTCGCGGGGTAAAATTTGAGGATTGAAACGTCCTGAAGAAAAGGACGTCAAGTATATGAAGAGGAACGAGACAACTGACTTCCCATTCTCTGAATGCCCGTTGAAGTGAATGATCCACTGCAGATTTAGTTATGAGTGGAGGATATGAGACTATGCTGAACAGGGGCTGTTATTAATAATTCCGTTGTCTAGACAAAGTAAAAATTTTGGCAAAACACGACTTACAAGTAAGTCAGTTCGGTCTTTTGCCATTTGGCCATGAGAGATCGACGATATCGATGGGGACTGAATACAGGGAATTCAATTAATCTTTTCTCCTCGATGACGAACCCTTTATCCTTCACTCCGCATCTATTCTGTTTCATAAGGAAGAGTGTCGCTGCATCCAATTGTCCACTCGTGTGAAGTCTATAAGCACGCTACAACGACTGTATAGAAGGAGTATTATTATTGTGGATAACGCAACTGAAAATTATCATTTCTACCGTTGAGTTGCGTTTATTATCCGTGTTTATAAAGATGACTTGAAACATATCTGAAGTTTCCAGTGAACTTAAAATTTTCATCGATATTTCGATATTTCCTTCTTAAAATGAGTCCAAAATATTTTATAAATCATTTTTTCTGCATCGAAATCTTTTCCAAAACAGCCTAATTTAGTAGTTTTATGTGAAGTTCAAATATGCTTCAGGGCTTCGACATAACGCAATTCACACTTTGCGACCAATAGAATTTGTAATTTCTGAGAAAAAACTTACTCATTTTGTCAAGTTCATTTTCCACATTAATATAAAAATCACGAAAATAACCTGAAAATCCCTTAGTGCCCCACGAGTGTCCATTATTGAAACAGCAGCGCCTTCTTCATTTCCTCCTGTATCAAAGTATCCGAATCTTGTGAGATATTCATTCTGAAACGTCGGATAGAACAGAATATTGTGCCGCCAAGAATTAGATAGGAATATCAGTTGGAGTAAGGTATACTTAGGTATCAATCTGCGTTTTTAGAACTAAATATATTTGAGTGTAGAATTAATCTATCAAGCATACCAAATCGAAATGTTTCGAGGATGCAGAGGATGAAATGGTAAGGAGAAGTAGAAATGAAAATGACATCTCCTCAATTAGATAGAGATATAGGTGAGAAGTGAGTTACAGTGAATGATGAGGACAACGAGATGGTCTCTCAGTGGAGAAATCACTGCATTTATACGGATAGATAAGAAGAGTGACTGGCTGACTCAACTCCTTTATCTAATTAGGCGTGAATGTTTGTATAAGCAGACTCATGCTAATATTGTTCGTGCAACAATGAGTCAGACGGTGTGTTACCGTTTACGATAGGGTGTCGTTCATGCAATTTTCATTCCCCATGAAACTGGAGCGATCTAGTAGAATGAAATTCGGGGGTGGTAATATTCAATGCAAATGTCAATACTGAAATTTTTGAGCCATTCCAGCAAAAACCGCAACGAAACAATGAATACATCCCGTCAAGGTCAAGACAGATGGAATACTCTAACCAACCGTTTCTCCTTTATGCTAATTCCCACTGTTTGAAATGCGATCGGAAATCGCAGCAAAGGGTCGTTTTGTCGGTAATGGTAAGGGAACTCTTGAAGAAGGAGCTGTTCATTCAACTGTTGGGGAGAAAATATGGCTTTCAAAATTTAAATACTGTTTGAAAATTTTAAAAAGTTTATTGTCGCTAATATCTTTTATTATTTATGGAGATCGACTCATATCTTTTATCGTCAAATGATAAATAGCTCTCTTTTCGATCCACATCGTCTAATCTTCTCAAATGGAGAGAGACAACAAATAATTTAATATCTCAAAATGAGAATCGTGAATACAGCAATTGAAAGAATGTGTTCGAACAGAGATGATCTCTTAGTGGAATTGGGGTGACGACGGGGGCGAATTCCTGCAATTAGAAAGTTCATTCGGATGACACGAAGTGTAAACATCTCTTCTTTTATTGTATTTATTTACATTGTTTTATTCATCTCTCGTTTCATTATGTAATGCCTTTTGCAACCTTTTCTTCGCTGTTTCGAACTGCCTGGTCTGCATGCGAGGAATAATGACGAAAAGGGTTGAGGATGACCGGAGACAAGTCTGCCTCCACTGAATTTGAACATTCTCTTGCATCTCTGAACAGAAAGAGTACCTGTCTACAACATATGCTGTCCCGTCCTTCAAGAATACGACCTCTGCAATGTGAATTGTACTTCAGAGAAAGTCAAGTTATTATCATCAAATTGAGTCGGTGAGAGATAAAAGATATTCAAAATGTATTCCTCACTATCTTGTTGTGGTCCATAAGCAAAGGCAGCATCAGCATCTTCCGGTGCTCCTTTGAAATGTTCATCTATCCAATGGGAATGTGCATGCGCCTTGCGTGTATTGCCATCGAAGTAGAAGAACTTCTGAATCATTATTTTTGGTTAAAACATCTCGGATCACAAAGAATATAATTTATATGTCGTAATTCCTATGACTACCTGTGCTCTTTAACTTGTAAAGGGTACCTGTTCTTTCTCGTCGGCCAGAATGTACTTGGTGACTCCTGAGCTCTGTTTCAGTGAGAATGCTGCAGTAATGCGGTCGGAGGCTCTGCAAAGGTTGTTCTTTACTCGAGTAACAATATTTATGTTCACTTCAATCCAAGATCCGTCAGCTTCATCGCCCTCATGTTCTCTTCAGTATGTCGTTGCATGAATACTTCGGAACCTGATAAAACATTGAATATTGACAATATTAAATCATTCTACTTACCTGAGAAAAAATATGCGTCATCTCCTACTTCAATGGCTGCATCGATTCTAAAAACTGTCAACGTGCATGTTAGTGAGAAATGAAACCCACCTGGAGAGTTGACTATTCCTGAACATGGTCGAGATGTGATGGGGACCAATGAGCGTTTGTGTATCACGGGAGAAACGCCAAACCCAGTTACCCTGAATGTAATACGTCCATCAACTGTGAAACTTAAATACCTAGTGATGCCATTGAAACAGAATAATGAATGGTTGTACCTTGAAGAATAGATACTCTCCCCTTCTCCTCATCACTGCATCAACTCCTCTTCCATTGCACGTGTTGGGCTCTCGATCCGGCTGCAGCCAGTCTTCCTTGGGATGGGGTGCACCATGGATATTTGCGCCATAATGGTGAAAAGGACGGAGGCGCTGGCATTCTATGCTTTCTCACGGCGCATTGTCCATTTCACCATTATGACACTAATATCCATGGCGCTCTGGACTTTCACGTGATAACAGTGACTACGACACGTCATTCATTTAGGTCTGTTATGATAACCAATGACAAACTACTGATAGGAGTAAAACGAATCGTTTATAGCAACTATCAACTCAAGTCTACTCTTGCCCAGAATCTCCCTTACATCATCTTCATCGTCGTCCTTTTCATCGTCATCGTAGTAATCCTGGTAGTAGTCATCGTCTCCACTCTCCACGGGATTACGAGGCACGCCTGTGAAGCATTACAAGTTTCAGAAGCTTGGAAGTATCATGTAATCTGATTACTAGACCATAATGTAAGGAACACATATAATCTAACCATATGCCTCGCTAAGATCGTCTATTTCCTGTCTTGTGATGTCAACTGCTTCTGGGACGTCCATCGGATACATTATACTGAACGGGCACGATCATTCGATGTACATTACATCCTCTACCTCCTTTTGTTGAGAGTATTATGATCCAATCCTAATGCATGGCCCAGTTCATGTGTCGCGATTTTGATCAAATGCGCTTCTAAAATAGCAGATTTTTTTGCAATTCACAAATGGATATTCCTCTTCAACATTTGAATGAAATTAAAGGAAAACCAACCCTGATCCCAGTGATATTTGAGATTGAAATGAACTTGTCCATTTGTAGGGAAAAATGCATGGGCGAGAACTCCCGTCTCGAACTTTGAGGAACACTTGGCATCGTGTTGATATTCTGACTGAAATAACTCGTAATTATCAAGACTCGTACGTATATTCGTGAATCGTTCTAACACAATGCAAAGTGGTTAGCGAAGTACCGGAAATCCGAATACAATATCAGCCTCCTTCTGTGTTTTCACGGAATGGAATCTGAGATTCGATGCACCCTGAATAGATGAGAATAATAAGAAAAGGGATGATCAAGTCGTACTTCCCATTCCTTGAGAGCCCGTAGAAGTGAATTGTCCACATAAGAATGAGCACTACGAGGTGGATAAGAAGCGATGCTGAAGCAATAGCTATTTATTTTTCAACATTGCAATGACAATTTTCTCTCGTCTAAGCACAAATGGGATAAATTCACTCACTAGTAAGCCAATTCTGTCTTCTTCCATTTGGTCTTGAGAGATCGACGAGATCGATGGGGACTGAATACAATGAAGAAATGAAAGACAAGAACGCCGCGGACATTTGTACAGAATCGTGAAATGGACAGTTGCGCCGTGATAATGGCCAAAATGATGGCGCGAGTGCACAGCATTATGGCGCAAATGTCCACGGCGCTCTTGTCTTTCATACGCAGTGAATTCAATCAATACTCAAGGACCCATAACAAACCCTTTATCTGGTACTCCGCATCTATTCTGTTTCATGAGGAATATTGTCGCTGCATCCAAATGTCCGCTCGTGTGAAGACCGTAAGCACGCTGCTCATGACGTCATAAAAGGGAAGATAAGCATAGAAAGCACCTGAAATTCCTTGATTGCCGTATTAGGGTCAAAGAGTGCAGATCCTTTCATAGGCCCTCCAGTGTTCATATATCCAAATCGGGATAGGTAATCATTCTGAAATATACGTTGGCACCACTCTTCTGATGGAAACAAACCGCATCGAAAGTGTTCGATGATGCAATGGGGAACAGAAGAAGTAGAAGTAGAAATGGCATAAGCCCTGTATTCGATCGATATGTCGTTGGTAAATGAGTCGGAAGTGAAATCCACCTGATTCTTCGTTGATAGAGAGGGGAGAAATGAGTGCTTCTCTCTGATAAGGAACACTGGTCGCATTCTCTGACTCATTCTTATGTTTGTTCATCCATTATGGAGCCATATAATATTTCATGAAGTGTCCAAGTTCTTATATCAATGAATCAGCGGAATAATGGCCAAGATTCGATGAATGAGTTTATGCCTGTAGTATTTACGAGCTTGGTAATTGAATGATAAAATGTGTATACGGTTGGATTGCAACTAACGTTTTTGATGTTGTCGTTGAGGTTCAATGGATTTTTACGTTGAGGATCAACGAATGAATTGAGTGAGAACGTGGAACACTATCTACAACGGCATAACAACTAACTGATGAAAATCAAATTGACGGCTACGTTTAGTGCTATCCCCTTATTTAGTGTTTCAGTGGCGAAAATGCGACATTATTCGCGGAACGTGGGATAGTTTGTGAACAACCAGGTCTATTTTATTTGTTTCATCTGTGGTTTCAGTGTTCTTACTCTTCAGTTGCTGTTTTCACCATCATGGATGCTTCAATCAATCATGTCATACATATGGAATCAATTATGTCAAAAGCCGTTGAACTTACTCTGTCTCATTTCACTTTCCATTATGGGTCTCCCTTATGCAGGTGAACACCATTTCACATTGCATGGACGACAAAAACAAAATTCAGACACGATTTCACAAATTGCTTCTCCGTTCATTCTGCTTTTTGTGTTCTTCTCGTGTCAAGTTGTAATGACTACTCTAGCCAATCGCAGTGAACTTCGACACAAGATGATCGTGAGGAGAAAAGTGAACCAATCCAGTACAGACATTCGACCAATTCATCGTCACAACTGCTATAATCATAATAAACAATAGTTTATGAGTGCTTTTTGCATAAATGCCCACTCATTCTGCGTCACCACCGTCAACAGCAACCATTCAACAATTTGAATACAAATATTTCCCGGGGGTTCGACTCACACATCTAAATACACAAACTGCAGATACCGTTTACTTCTCCACTACTATCAGCAGAATATCGTTCAAGTCAGTCTCAGAATGCGTTCGGATATGAAATCAGTATGCAATTCTCTGCGATTTCGTTGCGCCTTTTCGAGAATAAAACGCGCAACACTCAAAACTCTGAAAAATGATGATTTCAACAAGATTCTGAAATTCCTATTGTTTTCTCACATGAATCACCTCTTATGGTTCTATCGCAAGGGCAATTATTTTTCCTCTCCTTTCCCTGTCTTCTCATTCATTCTCAGACCGTGCATCCATCGTGGGCGGTTACCTCTCCTTCCCTTCTCTTCTCTTCCCACAATCGTCACTGAGAATCACGACGGAAGGAATACGTGAGTCACTTCAATTACATTATAACAGCAAAAATATCGCGTCAAAGATTTGGGCGATGAAAAAAGCCATAAGTTATTTCAAAAAATTTTCTGAAAGGCGGTCTGCTTCCCCGTTGACTAGAATTCGCCTATCAATCAATGGAAACATCTGAATGCAATTCCATTGTGAACAACCATCTTTTCTTCCTTCATGTTTGCTCTGAAAAGTGTCACATCACTTATGGTTTTTGTTAAGAAATAGCATTTGCATAGCGAAGCAATTAACCGTCCACTAGTTCGAAATGAGAGAAAAATAACAAAAAATCGTCCGCTGCAGAAAAGGGGAGGGGAATGAAATGAGGGGCTCCTCCTGCATGTTTCATAATATCCGGAATAACACACATCGTTCATCTCGCTCCCTCTACGATGCATCTTCCGTTTTTCTTTACATTCTTGGTATTTTATGTCGCCCAAACATATTGACGTGATTAATCATCAGGCATGAAACAACAGAAACTATGAAGAAATCCATTTATTCCTAAAGTGATATCTTTGAGGAGTGAATGACCTGTTGTCAGTTTCTCCTTCTGTTATGGAAGAGTCTTAAAACTTCGATTCGATCTCCTCTATGGACTATTTTCGAGGTGAAAGACAGTGAAACGAAAGCTTTTATTCCTTTTCTCTTTAGCTTCTTCTTCCACTTTTCGGTGTCTTTGTCTTCTATTACTTCGGAGTCATCGCTAATGTTAGTCATTCCATCGAGTCATTTCATCTTATAATTCGTTTCAGACAACATTCGCGTTTGGAAGAAAGACTCCCTTCGACAAGGTCAAAGACTACAGAAGCAACCATGAGACTGGGAAGAAGAATGACTACATTCAATCAATGGGTGCCATTCCCGGGTTCATCCCTGTTCGGAACAATGTCTGTTGATACCCATTTGACCACTCTATTCCAATCTCTTTCAGATCTACTCTGTCCAATTGCTGTACAGGTTTGACTAATAACAATCGATTCCTGTTTTATTCCTCTTATTCAGTTGCACCGACTATTATTGTGACGAAGCGGAGGAATTCGGATCGGCCATCAAGTTTATCCCTTTTGATCACTCATTCATCCAGACTTCAGTAAATTCTACCCAAACTTCAATGTGACTCCAATCAAGGATGTAGATGAACATCTAGACAATGTGAATGAAAGTGCTATAATTCTGTATGCACACCTTCATCTTCCTCTCATATCATTCACAATAGGAAACTAGCATGGGATAAAGGAGGGAGTCTCCGTCTCGTCTCTCAATCGCCACCACCTATTCTGACGAGAAAGACCTTCGATGTTTGTTCACACCAGAAGATGTTATTGATTGAACCCCTTCAGGAGTCCTCAGATGAATACGGTACTCCTGAAGACAGATTCGGCAGTTTCTGGGGATGGGAGCACACTATCCTTCTGCAATTCCTCACTCGATATGCTGCTGTACTCTTCTGAATGTTCTCATTCTTCTGATGATACATGTTCAGAAAGGAAGTAAGCCATTGGATGACTCTCTATCGTCCATATCCTCCCGTCAAGTGATGGATCTTCCAGATGGATTCTATCCCAAGGATTCGCAGTACATTGTGAGTCTCCCTTCTCTTCTATCCATCTCTTTATCTTCTTTGAGAGTCTCGGTCATCCTCTACTCGCTCTTGTCTTCATCCCAATCCTTGGTGCAATTTCCATCGCACGAGAAATCTCACAGGACAACGAATCAGGAATGAAGGTTGATTCCATCTGAGGAGATCAAGTAGAAGAGTTCATTGAGGAATATCTTGTTGTTATGGGAATGTCTCGACTTCTCAACTTCATCCATCACTATGTCTTCGCTGTTATCAAGGTATTCGATTGACTTTCTTCATTCACAATGAGTCATGTTCAGGTCCTTCCAGCCATGATCCTTCTACAGTATCTCATTGCCCATCAACTGGTATCTCAATCCTCTTCTCCTTCTCATTTCAACTCCCTTCAGACTCTTCTCGGTCTTCACTTCGATATCCTCATTCTCTTCTTCATTCTCAATTGTCTCGCTGTTGGAATGGTCGCTGGAGCCATTTTCTCAAAGCCAAATAATGCCTTCCTGAGTAGGATTTGAGTCTCTCATCCTATTCATTCTATATATTGAGTGGCTATTGGATTGATTGTCGGGGAAGTGATATTGGCTGAATTCTACGAGGTGCTCAGAACACGAGTGAGTGACTCCTGAAGGACTCCTGAAGTGTTGTCTGTTTGAGGGTGTGGTCGGATATCTGGCCATTCTGGTCCCTGCTTATTCGACTAGAATGGGAATGGATGTAGTCACGGAAGCTATGATCAGAGGTATCTTCAACCAATCATAACAGTAGAAGACATCATTGAATTCAGGAATACCTGTCCCATGGTTCAACGATATTGCATACATCATCAACTACGGACAATGCTTGATCTGTCTTGTTCTCAGTACAAGTCAGCTTCACCCTTCATTCCATATAATTCATCATTTCAGTTCTGCTCATTCTCTTTTCTGTCTACATTGACTGGGCCAAAAGTGCACATGCATCGATAATTGGACTCATCAAGAGGAAATTGTTCGGACTGAAGGTTCAGTCCCCGTCTAGTCATTATTCCACGTAGACATTGTAGAAGACTGAACAGGAAGTGGCTCCATTGAACAGCACAGATAAGAACGACGAGTTGAATGATTCTGAAGAGATTGACGTTGAGGTGAAAGAGAAGAAATGATGTGTAGAGAAGGAAGAGACCATTCAGTTGACTGAAGTACACAAGATCTATGCCTCTGGAGAACATGCGGTGAAGGGAATCGATCTCAAGTTGTTCAGGGGACAGGTACTGTAAGGAATGGATCGATATGAAGTGTTACGTTGAAGGTGACAGCACTTCTTGGTCACAATGGGGCTGGAAAGAGTACAACATTCTCTATGATTAGTGGAATGACAATGCCATCCAGTGGAACTGTTAGGTGGGAAAAGAGTCTATCTGCAATGGAATGAAATGAATATTCAGAATTGGAGATCAAACAACAAAGGAGAATCGGAAGGAATGTCAGAAGAGTATTGGATTCTGTCCTCAGTACAATCCACTCTTCCCTACTCTCACGGTCGTGTGATGATATAAAGGGATGAATTGACATTGAATTCAGGTAGACGATCATTTGAATTTCTTCGCTCGTCTTCGTGGAGTTCCCATGGAAGTGTGGAAGATGGAAAGGGAAGACCTTCTGGAGGTGCTACTGCTCAAAGACAAAAGGAATACGGTAGTGGCAGCGATAGTCCATCTTCACCAATCATTCCTTACAGAAGAGCAAGAATCTTTCTGGAGGAATGAAGAGGAAACTTTGTGTTGCAATGGCGATGATTGGTCACAATCACATAATTCTTCTGGATGAACCAACTGCTGGAATGGACACTGGGGCAAGAAGAGACATTGAGAAGCTTCTCACGAAGTACAAGCATGACAAGTAAGGAAACCTTAATGCTTTGGTTCTGCAGAGATTCTTTGCAGGACCTTTCTCCTCACTACTCACTACACTGATGAAGCAGAACAACTCGGAGATCGAATCATCATTTTGGCTGGTTAATCCTTCTGGAAGCTCCTTCTACATGATGACTCTGTTCAGGAGGACGAATTGTGTGCAGTGGATCTCCTCAATTCCTCAACAAGAGGTCCTGCAGATGACGTCATCCTTGTGGACGTTATTCAGCATTTCAGATTTGGTGCAGGCTATATGCTGTCGTGTTCATCTCAGCATGACTCGAATCAGGACGATTTCGCGGATGCGGTCATTCAGATTGTGCAGGTTGTAGTTTGATTCCTGAATGTTTGTAGTTTGATCACTCCAGAAACACATTCCTTCTGCACGACTTCATCGGAAACATGGACAACAGATTGAGATTTGGCTTTCGAAGGACAATATTGCGTTGTAAGGAGAACTTTTTGCGTTAATCGGGACTATTTTCCTTCAGTTTTTCTCCAACATTCAAGGACCTGGAGGAGCAAGGACCAGCAATTGGAATGGATTCATTCGGTCTATCACTCAATTCACTGGAACAAGTCTTCTTGAAGTGAGGGATTACCGTAGTTTGGAGTGAATGATGTGGTTGCTTAAGAGTTGGCGAATTGACTGGATCTCATGGAAAAGAAGAACAAGTGAATAAGGAGATGGCTGAACTTCTCAATGCAAATCGTGATCGATTTGCTCCCAATGACTACTCCAAGTGGATATTCCAATTTCTCACCCATATCTACAAGAGATTCTTCTATGAATCGGTATTCCTTCCTCTTTCCTCATTCCTTCTGATCTCCTCATTCCAGACTCGAGTCCTTTCTCTTCTCTTCCTCATTCTACTCGTTGTTCTCTCTGTTTACTGTACAACAGTCATCAGAAACGCCCTTCTGGACATGTTCAAACCCAATGGAGGTGACCACCTCTTCCCTCCTCAATCTACTCAGTCTCTCTTCTCAGATCAAGATGCCTTCGGATTAGATCGTCACTTGAGAGTATTGGTGGACAATGAAGTGAAGAAGGAATGTGGAGGCACTTTCAGTCACTTGTACCCTTCCATCATAGTCAGTCTTAGTGCAAGTCTCTCATAATTGAAATGTTCAGTTGGTGGAAACATCGGACATCCAGAAGCTCTACACTGATACAATTCTCACTGAAAGACCGGTCATTCTCGGAGGAGTGAGGAAAGATTCCACAACGAAAAACTTCGAGGTCTTCTATTCCCCTGTGGGTTTTGGGAGTTGAGCATGAAATAAATGGAGGTTCAGTTTGCTGAGGACAAGGCTTTCGTTCTGGACAATGTATTGGAACAGTGTAAGGGGAAGACAAAGATGAAAGTGGGAGTTGTTACTACTCAATCAGAAGGACTGATTCCATTTCAGCTCAGTGTGATCATTCAACAAATGTCACAAGAACAGATGAAAGCGATGGAGGCGATTATGAAGGATAAGAATATGTTGAAGGGAATAGTTGTATGTATCTTTCGCTTATTCCCCCTTCAATCTATTCTCATTCACAGGATGTTATCACTCTCTTCATGTGTTTTATCACTCTTCCCATTATTGTCTCCAGATCTGTCAATTTCTACGTGGCTGAAAGATCATCCAAGTTCGCCCATCAGGTACTTACTGACTTTATCAAAAGAGACTTCCATTGTTTAGCAACGTCTGACTGGAATGGCCCTTCCTGTGTATTGGATAGCCAATTTCATCTGGGACACACTCATCTTCACTTTCTTCGTGGTCATAATGATCCTCTGTATGGTATTCTGGAATATCTCAACTGGTGCCATTCCACAGTTCGTTCATTTCGTCTATTCATCTTCAATTGAAGATTGAGAGTCATAATGTATGCCTACTTCTTCTTCCTTATTTGTGAACTCAAGATCTTCATCCTCCATCGTCTCTTCATTAGCAAGTCCAAGGCCACAATGCTGCATATTCTCCTATTCGTATGTAACCCGTCCAATGTGCGATGTCCTCATTTCTATCTTCAGCTCCTTCCTCCAATTGCAATCATCATCGTTTTCATCGTGGCAAAGGGTCAACAGACCAATGATGGGTTGTATTCATTCGAGATTTCGGTCAACCTCTTTCTCCTTTACTCCAATCTCGCCTTCTTCAGGATTTCGGAATGCCAATCGATCCTCTCTTCGCTAACATTAATCATCTCTACGGTACTAATACTGGTAAGGTCAGCATTTCAGATGTGATCTACCGTATCCGATTGCAGTTAAATATCTTGTGTCTATTGCATTCCAAATCCTCGTTCTATTCATCATTTTCGTTCTCGTGGAGAACAGAATCGTTCGGTTTGCGTGCAATCGAATGATGGGATTCAGAACAAAAGGGAAAGAGATTGAGAACGAGGTTGGGCATTGAATTATTGACATTTACACAGACTATTCTGACTCCAGGAGGAAATAGACAGTAAAGTGGAACGAGAGCGGAAGGAGATTGAGGAAGGAAAGAAGGAGGATTTGGTCGAGGTTCATTTCGTGTCTCTTTGTCAATGTGAAAACATTGCACATCAGGTGCATTCTCTCACCAAATGGTACAACAAACGAATGTGTGCTGTCCGTGGAATATCATTCGGAGTTCAAGAACACGAATGTTTCGGATTCCTGGGAGTCAACGGGGCAGGTGCTCATTTGAATCTCGCGCCATCCTGAGTTTAATTACTGATTCAGGGAAGACTTCGACATTTGAAATGTTGACTGGAAGTACGTTTCCCTCATCTGGAACCGCAGTTGTGGCAGGAGTGAATTGCAGTGAAATAGCAGTACTTTCTCCATTCCTAATACCGTAATCCACTTTCATTCAGCACATTGGATACTGTCCACAGTTCGATGCACTTATAGGAGAATTGACTGGAAAACAAAGTGTGCGCATTCTCGCAGGTATTCCCTTCCTCGGTTATACCTATTGCTGATGCCCGGACCTTATAATTAGTGTACCTATTGAAGCTTCCTGTAGTATACAATCCTGCTACAGTAATCTACTACTCCACTCCTACTGTAATCCTATAGCAATCCTAGTCTAGAATAACCTACAGTATACAACGGTAACCTTCAAAACACTAGGATAGAGAGTTCGCACTCCCCGTCCTTTTTTGTTGAATATTCCTCCTTTCCTTCTCAGCCCTTCATGGATATCGTCATCCTCGTAAAGTGGCCGATATTGTCATTGCTTGTGTGGGAATGACTGAACATGCAGACAAGAAGACCAAGAACTACAGGTTATTAGGGTGCTCCGAAAGTCCTGTCGTATTTTCGATTTTTTGAAATATCTCGAATGAAACTGAGTTATGCTACCAAACAACTATTGCATAAATATGTCCAAGTCCACACATATTTACCATTAGCGGGTGATGACGTCACTCCTTCTGATGACGTCATGGCAGTCGATTTCCCAACACCAATTTCGACCCCAAAAACGATTTTTTGCCATAACTCTTTTATTAGGTTGGTAAGAAAGTTTTTCCCATTCCATCTTTATCTTGCAATTCAATACCAATATTTCGAATAAATTACACATATGCGCCATCATTATTATTAACCTCCTCCTATTTCACTGTGAGCTTGTGGATGTCCTCCTTAAAGGACTCCGCAAGGAACGAAGCGAAACATTATTTGAGCTCGTGTCTCAGATGATTTTTTATTATTTTCGAATTTTTCCTGTACTTTCAAATAAAAGTATGGATACTTCTGGTGATTATTATGAATGTTGGCGGTGGACGTCACAAAACTGCAGAAGATCCATCGATCTATCTCACATTTTTCGGACTTCGTCATTTTTTCACCTATTCGAGCACCGGAATTCACCCAAATATCGGCTATGTCCGAGAAAATGTGATATCCGATGACACCATGATTTCTCAACGGAAATCAATAGAATCAGTTGAGATAAGCATCTTTTCTTAGCAACACTTTTTCTGAATGTTTCTAAAAAATTGTGCAAAAGACGTTTGAAATCGGCGGGAATTGAAC
>JACMIF010002252.1:0-18845 GCA_014805445.1 Diplogasteroides magnus | reverse complement strand
ATTATTCCCGTCGCAAATATGTTTCAAGTACTAGTTGGGCTCAATATTGCCTAACTTGCCAGATCGGACGGCCAGGGCAGGGAGAGGGAGAGGTAGGGGGAGGGAGTGCGCAAAAACGACTGTCCACGAAATGAGCAAAATGATCTACGGGGTCGATTTACCCTAAAACCAAGTTTTCAGCCAGTTCATTGACCTAATGTTGAAAATTTGTGCAAAGGGCTGGTCCACCCTTACAGAAGATGTCTTATAATGATGAAATAGTATGACGACTCGTCGTTTTTGTCATTGTTATGCATCCTAACCGAACTGTTGTTCTAGTCTATATATCTCACATTTGAAACATATTGCGTGACGACGAAACAGCACGCGAAAATGAGAAATCAGTGTGGCATGTAGGTGTGAGACGCGTACTAAGAAAACAGTTCAGAAAGGATGCATAATATTGAGGAGCGTGAGTCCATTTCACCATTATTATGTAAATGCCCATGACGCTCTTGACCATAGAAAGCACAAATACTGCAGCTCACTGAACGGCGAAACATTCTCGTGCTCGAGACACTGCCCTCATGGACTGAAAGAGAAGGGCGTGGTGTGCGAAATGGTAGGATTTTTCTTCGTTTATTAATGATAAATTAGCTTGCCACATGGATTTTAAATAGCTCACATGCTATGCCACCTTATTTTTGGAGGGGCCCCTTTATCGACTATTTCGTATTGGATTTCCATGCTATTTCGCCGACTTTCTTACCATTTTTATCTAATTTGAATTTCTCAGTTCCGAGTATAGTTAGAATAAAAGCAAATTGGCTTGAAATCCATCCTCTGCATGTTGAGCTGAAACCTATTTAAAATCATCATTAATAGTCCGAAAAAACGACGAAATAGCACCCAAATTCGAGATATTGTAGGACGAAATTGTGAGTTTATTCGCACTCGGTATAGCAAGTTGGTTTACAAAAATAATAATGAGACATTTCAGTTCCCAACCGATGGAGGATCGTGTTCGTGTACAGGAGCACACCACGAGTCCTGCAAATACCGCAAATACCGCGGATGAAGAACAGTTCAAGATCAAGTCATTCCGTACCATGTACATGTACAATTCGACATGCTTGATAATTTGAATATATATATGATTAAATGAGTATAAACACTTTCAAAAATTTGCCACTGTATTAAGAACTTCACACAAATACGTGAGGAAAGGGGTAAAACGAGGTAAAGACAATTGAAGCTGCAAGATTTTTCACGATGAAAAAGGACCTATTTTTTCGTGACCCCTGACACCTGGGCGGAATATGATGTTTTAGACACTGAAGAAGAGTATTTACTGATTCTTGCCAGTCGGCCGAATCATGAATGGAAAAGCAGGCTACGAGGCCTATTTGCATTAGGAAGACGATGGTGGTCTCCGAGATGAGACTCGTTGGTCCTCGATACATAACTTCTGTAACGACGTGCATAAAAGCTGTATCTACTTGTGCTTATCGCTTCTCCGCATATTAAAATCCCCTTGATCGCTTACATGTGTCTGAAAAGTGAGTCTATTGCGGATGAATCAGGACTGTGCACAAAACATTTCAAAAAACTTCAAAAAATGAATTATAACTTTCTCCACAGCTGAGATTTCACCTTCCAGTCAAAAAAGTGCGAAAACTTAGAAAAATTTTTGGTAGTTTTTTCGAACGGTGAAACATATGCTAGAACATTCCAGAAGCGCTTTCAGGTATGTTTCACAGTTCGACAAAACTATAAATAAGTTTTCTAAGTTTTCGCACTACGTATATACCCAAAAAACGCATCCGATTTTTTTCCTGAAAAAATTCTAGATGATAGATGTCGATGTGTAGATTTCGAATATCGGGGTCTTATACTGGCCGGAATGCATTTTTTTCGAGAAAAAGGTCATTGAAAGTTTAAAAATGTCTAATTTGGAAATTTTGCCTACACAACCATAGCTCAAATGACGTCGGGATAGTCGTTATTAGTGTCTGTTACGCTTCCGCTACTCAAATAGCCAAGAAAAACGTTTGTTCCGAAGGGTTTGACTTGTGGAGGTCCACCCTTACAGAAGATCTCTGTTAGAGAATGCAGCATGCATGCTATAAATTGACAACAACAGGAAGGAACGAGCGCTCATTTTATTGATTAATTAACATAGCAATTTTTTATAAATTTGAAATCGCTATTTGGTGAAAAGCATTCAATTACAACAAATTTCCAAAGGCATTGCTGGGTGGGTCAACTTGTCCACAGCGACACTCCACATGATCGAATTTTATAGTTGGAAAGGCAACATCAACGCCTCTCAACCACCTGAAAAAAGCATAATATTCAGTAAAGGCCGCATTTTCTCACACATCCACATTTGTATGATCATCATATCCCGAGATCCTGATTTGGCACCAATCCACTGTGGAGTATCGTAGGATCTGTGAATGATGATAATTTTTACTCGTTTACGCATGGTAATGATCCGTTTAACAATGGACGTAAATTAACAACTTGAAGTCGCATTGAAAACATATTACTTTGGTGCAACGCCTACATATGTAGGTGCTGTAACTCTTGTCTTTGGTAAAGCAATTTTCATTAACATGTACAAAACTTACTCGCTCTTGAGAGTCCATTCCGAGTTCAGCAAGTGTGAATGGCTTGAAAATTAGAGAAGATGGAATCGAAATAACTCCTCTGTTCGTTCTGAGAGAACATAGCGGGGCGGCAGGAGGTTGATTCAATGCAGATCCCTGAATTCAAACAACCTATCAAACATAGTTATTACTCAATTTTAGCGCGAATTCATTGAATTCTTCCATTGTTCCCGTTCCCCGACAACCCGTTCCCTGATCTATAAGACCTACCGTAACCTTCCCTGATTGACGCAATCGTAGCAACGAACCGGGACAGTGATAAATTTCCTCGGTAGAACCTCGACTCGAACATCGCAGAGTGCGATGCCGATGAGGAGAACGAGGGCTGTCACACGAAGAACGATGTTCATTCTGAATTGAAAAAAATGATGTGAAGGACAACTGCGCCTTGGGCATTTGCGTCATAACGGTGAAGTGGGCAGGTGCGCAATCAACGATACCCATGGCGCACTTGTTTCTCACTTAAATAAACAAGGAAAAGAAGACGCTCAGTGGTGTTGGAAAATTGCAAGAGCAACCCAGGTTCTATTGAGCTGTGATGGCATTTGATAGCACGCAGATAAGAGATATTGTAGAACATCGATGGAGGATCGTGTTCGTGCACAGGAGCACACCACGAGGCCTGTAAATACCGCACATTCCGCGGATGATCAGTTCAAGATCAAGTCGTTCCGTACCATGTACATGTACAATTCGACATGATAGATAATTTAAATGATTAAATGGACATAAACACTTTCAAAAATTTCCCACTGTATTAAGAACTTCACACACAAAAACGTGAGGGATGGGGTAAAACGCGGCAACGGCCACGAAAGCAACAAGATTTTTGACATTGGAAAATACCTGATTTTACGTGACCCCTGACACCTGGGAATGTGAATTCTTCGTTACTGAAGAAGAGTATTCCCACGATCTTGTAAGTCGGCCGAATCACGGATGGGAGAGGCAGGCTCCCAGACGTATGGTTGGCCTTAGGGAGACGATGGTGGTCTCCGAGATGAGAGTCGTTGGTCCATGATAGACATCTTATGTTACGACGTGCATAAAAGCTGTATCTACTTGTACTATCGCTTCTCGGCTTTTAAAAATACCCCTTATTCACGTACATGTGTCTGGAAAGTGTGCCAATAGCATGTTAATGACAAGTGTTCCAGGGACCATTGCGCCATTGTGGGTGAAATGTATGCTTGCACCATGAGAATGTTGAGAAGAGTGTCTAATTCATCAATATTCATGTCTAATTCATCAAATTCATAAATATGGCGCAAATGTTGCACTTGTCCTTCTCCCATCCATATACGTGCAGTTCCCATTGTTTCCTTGTGCACAGCACACAGAAGCGAAGGTCAGTCCCGATATCTGAGGAAAATCTCTCGATCTCAGCTGATCTGTTTCCCGCTTGGGGATAACCGCTCACTTAGTGCTGAAACATGGAGAGTGTTTCTTTCCACCTGTCTCTCTCAAGAGCAACTGACTCTTGTCAGAGAAGGAAACAATAATTACTAGTAAGTACATTGGACTTTAACATGACATTGTCATTACCATATAAGATACATTACTTGAAAATGCAAATGTCATTAGACAATGACCGATTCAACAGGGTGATGCTTCTACCTGACTGCTCAGAGACAAGAGAAGTGCAGAGAGTTCAGAAATCCAAAGGGTGAGATGGGAAGATCAAGAACTGTCTGCGTCATGATCATTTAGTTGCTCTCATAAGATGCGAGACTCGTGAGAATCACGTAAGAATGAGAGGAGAGAGGCCGCGTGCGAGATCTCGCATTTGATGCAAATGAACATGAAAATCGTGCCAATCTCGCATCTCGCAATTCGAAGGGTGCACTGAGCAGACTAGCCACAGAGCACGAAACGTCTCCCATTGCCCGACCCTAGACGAGAGCTGACGTCATTTATCTTGGGGGATCAAGATTTTCGTTGACCTTTGTATAAAATGGACGGGACAAGGGTCAACGGAGCTTCTTCCTTGACGAGAAGAAAAGGTGAATGATGACCGTCTGAGCGTTGGTGGTTGGTGCCAAATCGCTTTGGCCACACGACTAGGGTTCTCTTATCAGAGCAGTTATTGACAGCCGGTAAAAAGTGCAACCGCTTCGTCTTCTGCATCTTTCATAGCGCGGTCGTCTCTACATCAGAACCGACAGCTAGATATGAAGTGAGACGGCGTGAAATTAACGGCTGTCAATAGCTGCTCCGATAAGAGAGCACTACACACGACGCAGACAGAGAAGGAGCAATATGTTTCACCTGTGACGTATAAAGACCAGAGCAAAAGTTCAATGAGGATACGTGATACCTTGAGGGGATCTTGATAGTGCTTGACCTCGGTATAAAATGGACGGGAGAAGGGTCAGAAGAGCTTCTTCCTTAACGAGAAGCCATGAAGTGGCTACCTCTGCTATTACTCGCCTTCGGGCACGAACTTGTCAATGCAGCTAAAGGAAAGGTGAGTGCACACTAACCTATTGACAGGTTGACTACTTTATGTGTTATGTTCCAGGCTACCATCTGATATACAATATGTGAAACATACCACATAAAGCTACCAAATTTCCAACCATAATACCCACATTTTTTCATTCCAGATTCTTTTGAGTGAAATTTTGGGCAGATAACTTTTAAATACTGGTACTGGTCAACTAATAAACGAGAAGCGTAGATAATTGTGATATTTGATGCTCTCTTCTTGCAAGGAAATCCGATTATTATGCATCCCAACTGTTGTTGTGGCCTCTATAACTCACAACTGAAACATATCCCAAACTACGAAATAGCACGTAAAAGTGAGCGACCAGGGTGACATCCAGGCGTGAGATGTGTACTAGGAATAACTGTATGACAAAAGGTTGCATAATATTTCATACTTGCAGCTCTACGAACGTCTTCTGGGCAGGTCCCGATTCAACACTACTCAAGAGATCGAGAATTTCCTCCTCAACTTGCAAACACTCAACGAACTGCAATCACAACTATTCGGCTACCCGGTATAATTTAGGATTTACAAATCAATAGTATCGTGCATTTTTCATTCGTCTGATCCACCCGAAACCGTTGTCTATCGCCCTCACAATCAGAGGCAACAGCTCCGCGGAGATTAGATGAATGGTAAATGTACTTTAGGAAACAAAAGCATGTTTCACAATACGCGTAGAAACCACTCGGCCATGACTTTACAAGAATTTTTTTCCTAGATTTTGTTAGTGTGGATTTGAAAGTCACCACGGAAACTTATTCAAAATCATGACTAATGGCCAGAGAAATGACGAAACAGCACGCACATTTTAAAGCGCATTGGACGAAATTGAGAGAGCGCTCGTATTCAGTACATCAGATCAGTTTACATGAATAATACCGTATACAACAAAACTGGATGCTATGATTCTCTATAAACGAAGTCGACCGGTAAGAAGTGAGATTGCGAACAAGAATGAATAGGAGCAGAGTATTGATTCCCCCGAGAAGGAGCGATATAACTTAGACACGTGTGCTGATTCCTTAGAGAGGAAACTATCGGAGTCCTTCTTTAAATGTGGTTTCAAAGCGTCACCAGCTTCATTCGCGCACAATCATTCTCCAATTACAGGAATTGAGAGTACGTATGACGAAATTGAGAGAGAATTCGTGCTCAGTACATCAGTTCAATTGAACTGAATAATAGCTTGAGTTGTAGTCGAGGGTACTGGAGCGTGGGCAAGGCAGAGACGAATCAGACGAAGAGCAGTTTATCACACTGAGAGAGAGGGGACCGGTAGGGGTGCTTTTATACAGGGAGAATGATCTTGTCGTGGTCGTCCCTCGGCGCGTAGCTACTTGAGCTTTATCCTCTCGTTATCTATGCAACGTCGGCACGGTGGATGCTAATCTGCAATGTAGAAGGACCACAGACCAGACCGGGGGGCATTCGTGGTTAAGACTGCGTCTATACCCAACAAGCGTTTGAACGCATAATCTGCTTTTATGGACTTGCAGGGCTGAAACCTGATCGAGCAGTTTTCGGCTAAAGGGGGAATCGGTTAAACAACCTTTTCACGGTGCTCCTCCCCTATTCGGCAATTATTTTTCAAATTCGTCTATCATACTTGCTATGGAAGCACTCGTGGTCACAACTACCCACGCTTCCATCCGTTTTGCTTTCGCTCTACCCCAGGAAGTTCAGCTTTCGCCTACATCTCCCTCCTCCGGAGGACCATGAATTATCTACTACTCTCTTGGCAACGCCAGTCATCCAGGGTTCGATTCTAGTCATGTCACCTCGGGTATCTCCATCTATCACAACCGTACGGCGCTCTCTCAACCTCAGAGGCAACTATCGTTTTCGGGATTCAACCATGACGGGAATCAACCTCGGCGGTCATTCAACCTCACTTCCACACGAGGGGGAGAACCGTATCCTTATCCTCATCTCCCTCAAGATTTCCTCACAGGCTCTTCCTGTCCAGAGCGAACGTCTCGAGGAGAATACTGTAATGAGACCACAACATGCCAGTCTTGTTGCACTCATAACGAGTGGTACACGGACACACTTTACTTCCTCCACCTTCCTCACGTGTTCATCAGCCTCTCCGCGGCGAGACCAACAAGAAGTCTATGACTCGTCAGCCATCCAGAATAACGTATGACCCACACACCAGGGCGTGCACAAGCCACACATATTCTCCACAAGGGATACTGGCTTCGCTGCACTTCCTGTCTTTAGACACTCGGTTTTTAACAGTGGTCTCCTTCCACTCTCAGTTTCTTACCTGTGGTAGCCGTCCACGATTCTCGTGATCCATAGTTGCGAACTATCCTTCACACCAGTTTTTTCTAGTTGCAGCCGTCCACTATTCACAGAGGCAGTGGCCCTTCCACGCACTCTCAACTACAATTATTCATCCCAGTTATTTAATAGTGGTAGCCGTCCACTCTCAGTTTCTTAAAGCTTGGTAGCCGTACACGATTCACAGAGACAATGGTACCTTCCATGCTCTGTCAACAACAATGCTAAATCCCAGTTTTTTTAGTGGCAGTCTTCAACGCACTTTTTCATCCAACTCACTGCGAACCAGCACAGACACGGTACACGCACAAGGAATCCTCAGAATGAGGGCTTTCAACTCTCACATGGTCCGTTCGATGAACACCATTCCTTTTCCTTTGCACCATGTTCTTACTGCAGTTACGTGAAATGTGTCCTGGTTCACCACAGTTCCAGCACTTCAGCTCACCAACTGTTCTCTTGTCATGCTTCCTGTTCACCCAAGGGCGGACAGCATTCACACTGGTGCTGGATTTCATGCGCTCCCTTGTTGACTTTCTCATACGCCTCAGCCTGTACGAGAAATTCCTCAGACTTTTTATGGGGGGTTGAGAATGGAGATGGTATCTCTCAGACAGAACGAGCGTCTTCGGTTTGTACCTCTCACTCATCTTTGCCGTCGGTTCACTGTACTGAGTCTTTTCGAGTTCCTTGCCGGGCAGGAACGATTCCAATGCCTCAAGCTGAGCTGCACCAATATCTTGCAGGAACGTCAGTCTCTTTTCAGCCTCATCTGTCACCAGATTCTCCAATCTGCACCCGGTACGAATGGACCTGGAGACTTTCCTCTCATAGGGAATGCCTCCACAGTGGTGACACTCGTCCAGTTCTTAGTCTCAGTCTCTTAAGTCATACTGTACCAGCCTTTCAATTCGTCTCAGTCCACTTGGTGGATAGTATCTCAGGCCTGTCCACTTGGTGGTTATAGGGAGTCAACAATAGGCTTACACGCTCTCGAACCGCGTTCACGAGAGGTATACGGTAATCTCGAACCGCGTCCACGAGATTCAGCTCAATACCGGACGTAAACTTGTTCGGCAGAGACAAACCCACAAATCCCTCCGTGGGACTCTTCACTAAAGCCTAGTCGACCTCCTGATCCACTCCTGATCACGGTACTCAAATGGTCGGTCTCACCAAGCAATCGGCTCAACCTTCCACTCTGTTGTACCGGATCTACTCTAAGTTCGACCATTTTGAACGCCAGTTGTAGTTGAGGGTACTGGAGTGTGGGCAAGGCAGAGCGACTCGGATGAAGAGCAGTTTATCACACCGAGAGAGAGAGATAGGGGTGCTTATATACAGGGAAAATGATCTTGTCGTAGTCGTCCCTCGGCACGTAGCTACTTGTCCTTTGTCGTCTCGTTATTTATGCAGCGGTGGCGCGGTGGATGCTAATCTGCAATGTAGAAGGACCACGGACTAGACCGGAGGGACATCCGTAGTTTAGTGGTTAAGACTGAGTCTATACACAACTGCTTGTTTTTTAAAATATATTCAAGGATTGTCTAAAAGTCGTATTTACAAAGCGTCTTCATTCTGTAATCACAGGAAATCGCAGCTGACCCAGATGGGAAGGCATTCCTGGATGGCGTGGCTAATGCAGAACCACTCCGTCCAGACATGCAACCGTATCTGTTCGAAGGAGATATGATTCTCACGGACTCTCAGATGAGACGAATCATTTCGTAAGTCAACTTTTCATTGTTTTTCATCGATTGATGATCAGCGCACTAACAATGTCTAAAACCAACACGTCCATGCTGTTAAATAATTCACCGGCTAAAAATGACGAAAAAATGAAGAAATGACAAAGAATGAAAATGGGAAGGTTTTCAGGGACACCCGCAAACAGCTCGTAGAGAAGAATGGACAAAAGGGAAAGAACAAGATAACGAAGACACGTGATCCTCGTTCACTCACTTCAGAGACAATAAAGAGATGGACATTTCCCATCGCGTACTTTATTGAGAGACCAGGTATGTAGATACTCCGTAATCAACACTTTCAATACGTCTTTGCTGTCTTTGCCATGGCTACAGGAACCCTAATCGCCAGTGATGACGTCATTCAGTGAACGCATCCGCAGTGCGAGCGGGAATCGCCAAGTGGGAGGAGCAGACGTGTGCCACTTTCCGAAAGTACCCCATAGAGCCTCGTGGCAGACCCAGTTTGCGGTTCATCGGGGATATAGACGAGTCAGTTCTTTATCATTTATCTTTATTTATGTTAGCCGTGAATAATGCATGAAAGTATTAGATTGGCAAGTTGATTTTTACCCATTCTATCGTATCTTACAAAGAAATAGTTACAAGAGCTACATTGGATTGGCATGTGCCATGGTTGTTGGTGACCTACTACAAATGCGTCCAGAAATTCCCTATCAAAATACTGAATTGATTATGATAGTATGCTACATGTATAATACACTGCGCATATTAACATTGAACGATAATCATTCGTCAGCGATTTTCAAAAGTTTGGTTTTCAGGAAAAAATGAACATAACGAAAGAGATAGAACGATGACACTTCTACAGTTTAGTGGCGTCCACCGCCAACATTCATAATAACCACCAGAAGTATCCATAGCTTCATTTGAAAGTACAGGAAAATGCAAAACTATAAAAAAAAATTCTGAGACTCGAGCATAAATAATATTTCTCTTCCTGAGTCGATAAAACATCTACAGTAACGAATATATACACATATCCTTGCAAAAAAAATGTTTCGTAAGGCTTGCTAAAAATGTAAGGCTTGCGAAAGAATGATCGCTTTCGTAAGCGCTTGGGAAAGAATGAACCGCTCGCCCCGCTTATGTAAGCAGAATTGCTAACTTCGTCCACCCTAGAGCATATGTGTAATTGATTCAAAATATTGATATTGAATTGCAAGATAAAGATGGAATGGAAAAAAAATCAACTTGCCAACCTAATATCATGAATTTCAGCTCAACTGTTTTTTTTCAGAATCGCATTTTCCTATAAGCATTCCTGTTGCAGAAGGAACGTGACATGAAACTGACCATATTGGAAATTTCTTGTGCTGCGCACTATTGCAGAACAGTTCCAATATGGCCAGTCCAAAATGACAATTCCAAAATGTCACGTCTCTGTTTCAGATGTAAATCGTACGTCGGTCAGATCAGCACTCGGGGCAGTTGGGGCCCTCAGGAAGTGACCATTGGCCCGAGCTGCGTGGATCTTGGGACTGTTACACACGAAATTGGTCAGTCATTTAGTATTATTGTGCAAAACTAACTTGACAAAACGACTCCTTAATTTTTCAAGTTCTTATCCGTCAGATGACGCTGCTTAGAGATAAAGGGATTGAGAATATACATCAAATTGAACACTTTGAATAACACGGTGTCTTCTGTATTCCGAATATGTTTCACAACATCTATAATAGATAGGTGTTTAAACTTGGTAAGCAACGCAACCCTACGGATCGTTATGCTGTTTATTGTTTACAGTAATAATATTTTATATGCAACCTACCAATGGAGAGTTCCACTACCCCACCATAGTAGCATACCTCCTGGGTCGGGAATTGGTAGAGACTTGCCCCGAAAGATATAGAACCAGAACCACTGACAGGCGAGAACTTGGGAATCGATCCACCCTACAACGAAATGCCTCAGAAGATTTCCGTCCCAAGCAGCTGCGCTTGCTGGGAGTAGGCCATTTTTACTAGTGGGTACATTAAAGCAAGCGCCGTGATATTTCAGGACATGCTCTTGGCTTCTACCACGAGCAGTCTAGGCCTGAGAGAGATGACTTCGTGAGCATCCAAAAAGGGAACATCCTGTGTACGGATCGTAAGAATTGCTTCCGGCGTGAGTTCACTATGCAGCGCCCAGGGTGAGACTCATAAATCTATGATTCCGTTACGTGACTAAATGGTAATTATTAGGTTGATCCAAAAGTCTTTGGACATCACATTTCTTCCTTATTTCAAGAACTAATGAGGCAATTGCCAGTTCATCCGGGACGGTAATTATATGGAGGCATAACGTATTATAGCCACGATTATAGGCGTGTATGTTTCCGATTTCGACATTAGTTGCAGTTTTCATAATTACTGTGGTCATTCCAAAAAAATTATCACACAGTTGATTTTGAAAATTCATAGCTACTAAGAATGCCCACAAAAATTATAATAATAATTGTGTATAATAACTACTGTTAACGTTCTTTATAAACAATAGCAAACAGAGCCCATTTCCCTCTACGAATATTTTATTACTCCATGAATTCAGAGGAATCGCAGCCAAACTTCATATTGCAACGCAATTTCAAGCGAACGAATCCCTAGTTTTTCAGGTGGATCAAGTAGAGTACATCAGTGAATATCAGGATATTACAAGAGCGAGAATTATTCTCACTCGATGACGCTATAAAGTCGACTGACTGCTGCCGTTTTGGCCTGATTTTTCACAAATGCCGCTGATAATCCCCGCGAATGAAAATTCATTGAAAAATGGCGTCACTGTAGACAATATATCACTTGAACAATATTCCGTTGTGAATGATCTTCTACTTTCATAGGTTACTTGGGATATCCACTAGAGCTGGTAGATGGATCGTTCATTATTAGGGATCGCGATCATTGGGAGCGGTCGCTGCCGATCGCTGATCGCGAATGAGTTTGCCAATCAAAGACAGCACTGGAGACCCCAAAAACATGTGAATCATTTAACATCAGTGTTAAAAGTAGACCCCTTGTGCTCATCTTCCGATGAAAAATAAAGTAAAAGATCAGTTCAGCGCCTTTTTTGAGAAAACTTGACGTTACTTTTGCCATGGCTAAGCGGGGGAGACACACCGCTATTCACAGAGCACCTTTGATTTTAATTGCCAATTGGTCGTGTAGCCTAGCGCCAAAGCGCTTGCCTCTTTTACTTTTGGACCACGATGCTACTCCCCACTATGATGAACTATTTCCCCAATTTTTATTTTGTTTTCAA
Organism: Diplogasteroides magnus; assembly: GCA_014805445.1. NCBI lineage: Eukaryota > Metazoa > Nematoda > Chromadorea > Rhabditida > Diplogasteroididae > Diplogasteroides > Diplogasteroides magnus. The sequence continues at coordinate 6,408 of JACMIF010002252.1, read as the reverse complement.
CATACGGAAACATTGGAAACTAGCATACAAAGTCATTTGTTCACTTCTTTCATCTGTGCAGATCCATGAAATTACAGTTACGGCCGATGCATGTAGGAAACGAGTCCATTTAACGCCTTCATATTTTACGATTAGTATCACCTATAGCACGTATCTATGTCTTGTTCTCAATATTCTCATTTAAAACAAAGGACGAAAAACTGATTTATTTGAAAATTTGAAACACATTCTTTTTTTGGTGAAGTGGAGCGTTTGTCAGTCAGCTGACTAGTCAGTGATCGGGCATTTACATGGCAAACGCGCATGTAAAGTTTCTGCGTCGCGATCAGTATTCGATCCCTTCATGCAAAGATGCGGTGTTCATTCGCTCTCACTCATTCTTGGCCGATCCATCTGCCAGCTTTAATATCCACTTTAATATTTAATATTAATATATTTAATATACATTTAATATATTAATATTTAATATTATATATTAGGGATCAAGATCGGCAATAGACACCAATAATTTCAAAAATATATTTTTCGATTTCCATCTGATATTGTAGCCCTGGCTTTGATGACTGGATAACCACATCATATCACAATAATTGCGCTGTTTAGTAGATTTACATTATTACTTAAGCGGCTCATTTCACTAACCTGTTCCGTAGTTGGCAGTTGAACAAAAAATGTGCAAGGATCAACCTAATACACGAAGATCATGAGGTATTGCCTCGCATAATGTTAGCCAAAATGCAGAAGGCTTGTCATGGCATAATTGAAACATAAATACATTCAAAGCAACATAATTATGTTCAGTACCGCCGTCAACTACGGAGTTCGTTATGACTACGGCAGTGTTATGCACTACGGCTCCTATGTTAGTGAATATATTGGCTGGCAATTTGGCTTTTTTATGGGTTATGTTTCAAGGCTACTATATTTTCGAAGATATAACACTAGTCAAACTGCCAAAATTAATGATCATCCTAGCATCCTCGATGATGAAAACATCTTCAGGACTTCTCCTTCGATGAGTACCGCCGTAAAACGGTCGTGACCAAAGATTCCCTATATCAGTCAACGATTGGACAAAGAGAGGAGCCGAGTTTCGCTGACGTCAAACAGATCAATTTCGCCTACTGCAACTGTCAGTTCACATGAAAATATCTGAAAAATATGCAATGCCAAAAATACAGTTTTTGCAACTTTATAGCAAATAGATTATTTTTCAGCTTCATGCGCTGGAAAAGCAGAGCCGGCTTGCCAGAACGGAGGATACCAAGATCCGAAGAATTGTACTGTATGCAGGTGTCCAAAGGGACTTGCTGGAACGCTCTGTACTGAAGTGAGTACTATGATTACGTGATTGCGTTGATGCATGCATTAATAACGTCATGGATGTTTGCGCCATAATGGTTAAGTGGACAGGTTCGCCATTATCATTGTCATCATGAAGGCTCAAATATCAATTTCACCACAAAGGCGCAACAGACAGTGACGCACTTGCTTTTAGCCCATAACAACAGGTTGCACCTTCTCTATCTGCGTCGTGTGGCCAGGACGATTTGGTAGCAACCATCAACGCTCAAACGCTCACCATTGCTGATAACAAGGACTGCAACTACAGGATTACGGTATTGTTGTACTCTAACTATTAAATCGAAAATGATCATCAATTCAGGCACCAGCCGGCAGAAAAGTCTATGTGGCATTCAGCACTATAACCTTCCCGCCGTCGGGATACTTCCCGCCCCCACCATGCACAGGTTCATACGCCGAGATCAAGTTTAGCTCCAACCTCGAAGTCTCAGGAGCCAGGTAGCACTATCTGACATCTTCTGACATGTATCTATTAGGTTGCTCGGAAATTAACTACCCCTTTTTTGAACAATCATATCTTGACCGTGACGAATGGCATAACCAAGGGGCATGGACTGGAACATTGTGGGGTCATGCCCTGCTGCTAGCCAACTCCGCACCCCCTCCCTCTCCGCAGTCACTCTGGCGCGATTATTAAATTTTGCCAAATCCATGATTTTGGGACTCCCCGTTTGAATTTTTCGTGCACTTGATATAGAATCCAACTATCAACTGATTATTGTAGGCAAGTGAAAGCCCGACACGCCTGGGCGGCCGATTCCACAAATACTATTTTTCACGGAGTTATGGTCGAAAGACCAAGACTATACGAAAAAGTGTCAAAATGCAGCTAGCCACATGTGCTTCACAGAATAAGCGTAGAATAGCTGGAGTATCAAAACTGTGATGTGTGAACTTGAAAGCGACGGAATGACCCAAATTATAAATCATTTTGTCAAAAATTACAAAATAAGCATACCAAAAATCACATTTTTGGCCACTTTAGTCGTATTTCAAGTGGGATCCGAAAATCATGGATTTAGCAAATTTGAATAATCGCGCCGGAGTGGAGTGACTGCGGAGAGGGAGGGTGAGCGGAGTCGGCTAGTAACAGAGCATGACCCCACCATGTGCCAATCCATGCCCCTTGGTTATGCCATTCGTCGCGGTCAAGATGTGATTGTTCAAACAAAGGGGTAGTTAATTTCCGAGCAACCTAATATGCTCGGAAATTAACAATATTCTAGAATCTGCAATTCCATGCAACCTCCATCAGTAACATCCGAGGGACAGGTTATGCTTATCCTGTTCAAGGGATCACCCTTCAGCAAACTGAGCTTCACCTACAGATTCGGTAAGCAATTGGAGGAGATGAAGATACAAGGGCAATTAATACAGATCCAGCAACTCCTGTGGAGTCAACCCCGGCACCTGGTACAACCACCACTCCAGATCCTGTTCCAGGAACTTCCACAACACCGAGTAAGCTTTCTATGCAATTCATATGTTCGGTGTTCGCTGATTCAGCTATAACCACTCCTCAACCAACGCCCATAACAACACAGCCAATTACTACGACAAGTAAGCAAAGAAGGTGTAGGATGTCACAGTCTTTCCTAGTTGATACCAGAGCACGAGTCGAGTGACTTTCGAACATCCGTGAGTATAGCTCAGTTGTAGTACAGTTCTCTCATGAGATGGAAGGTCGCGAATTCAATTCCCGTTGCCTCCAATACCTTTACACTCTGAGATAACGATGGTAATCTGTGATAAAGGAGTTGTTCAGCCACTACCGAGAGGCCCGTGACTCCTTGCATTGGAGGAGGAGGAGGAGGAGGAGGAGGAGACTGCGAATGGACAGATTGCACTGCAGAATGTGGAGGTGGAATAAGAACGCAAACGTCAGTAATAGTAGGCTCCTGATTCTATCCCCCATTCGATCCCTGGTTGACTTGCCACTTAGTCGTTCTTTACCTTATTCGATCCTTAGTGGGAAATCAACAATGTTTATTCTGCACAGAGATTCGCTACCTCCGCGGTCTGTTTTTACAGATCATACCTACGTCCACTCATTCGCATTCCTTTCAATTCTTCGTATGATCCTTGTAAATAGACCACAAAAGGAATCGCATAGGTCGTCGAATAAGAGATCAAATCTCTTGGAGAGATCGTATGAAAGGGATCGAACCCCCAGCCCGAATGACATTTCCAGAGAGAAAGGGATCGAAAAGGGATCGAATCATGCACTCTATTCAGTAGGAATAGTTCATTTTCCTTTCCAAACAACCTAAACGCATGCATTTGTAAAAAAAATGTTCAGTTGCAACTTCCGCAACGAAGGCAAGTACTGCAACATGGGGCCTTGCAGAGGATATTACCCCTGCCAAAAACTATTCCGCTTCTCGAGAAGCCAGGGACAGTGCGTACCCGGTATGCTTAATGATATTGTAGCTGTGATCAGTAAGCATTTAGAAGGCTGGGGAGGTAATGGAGGATATGAAGAATATGGAGGATCGGAAGAAGTAGACAGCAGCGAATCGCCATTCTACCATGATGATTCCGAAGAATACGATGATGGACGAGGAGGACGTGGCGTTGGTGGAAGAGGAAGAGGAGTTCAAAGGGACCACGCTTCCGACACGAAGGTAATGACTATTGTTTCGCATGTGGGTCTTTTGTGCTCTTATCGTGTCTCTACTCTCTGAGGAGCTGTTTTTTCGTGAATGCAGCGACAACCGCTACTGATATACATAGTGGAGACACGACAAATGCACAAAAATGATCATATACGACTAATGTCCATTTGCATTTTCATGAACGGCATCTTTCTTTCAGGGCCCATTCCTCTGGTCAATACCAGTCAAGGGTGCTCCCGAGTCCGTGAGAGCCGAGGGTGTTCTGTTCAGTGAGACGCCCAAGAATGCCGACAAGATTGGACCGGAAGGAAGCGGTGATACTGCTTGAAAGATTTCGATTTTCGACATATTTTTGACATACATACTCAGGGAATATGGTTCAGGTATTTATATGCATAGATCTCTTAAAGACACTACTTTTCCATATTGACCACATAATTATATCTCGAAAACCATGGCAAGTAAACAGTGATTTTCTGACCATCATTATTCTCAAATGCACAAACTTAGATAAATCGTACGTTTAATTCCAGAATGAATGGCTGTGGTTATAGGTTGTTTTGGGTTAACCCTGTCAGTGGCCTTGACGGATATGGTCTGTCATCACTAGCAATGGAAATACACAAAATACGACAAAATTTATGTGAAATATTTTAAAAGATTACTTGTTCCGTTGTATCATAGGTGAAGATTTATTATTATCTAAAGTCGTCGTGCCCTGGTTCTCGTTCAATGACTACACTTGGCTTCTATAAACGGTTTATAAGACAAGCAACGCAAAAATAGTGGAAAAACACGGAAAACTGACACCCCGACTCACAGTTGGGGCAACACCGGAATTTTTCTGCGACGACAAATTAGAAACTAGGAGACAGGTTGTCCGCCACCCCTCTAGCTTCTCGTCGGCAGCCCCATTCCCCACGATCGCTTTATTAAATCTAAAATTTCAATAGATTAAAAAATTTGCTAAGCTTGGGCAGAAGCGGCAGCGGCTCCCTAAACTTAGCAAATTATTTATTCAATATAAATGTTCGATTTAATCAAGTGTTTCGTGTCCCCGCCTTATGCATTGGAGCCTAACTGTATGGACGCGTAGCGAGCTAGTTGAGAATGAGAGAATAAAGAATGACATGAGTTGATTATATCTGTTTTAACATGTTGCCAGCTGAATTGATTAATTAAATAGTGGAATATGAATGGAATGAATCCTCTGTCCTCCCACCCCACTCGCTTCCCCCACTGTCAAAGCATACGAAACGGTATGAAGATGAATGTTTTTATATGTATAATACACGGATTACAATAGATCACAACGAGTTGAGGTGAAGAAACAGTGATAAAATGGAGTGAATGGAGTGAGGAATGACATTCATTGAGGGAAGGAAGGTCAGTCAATTGGAGGGGATTGCTACTTCTTGTGATTGAGACAAGGACTTGTCTTGGGATCCAGAGACTACATGGAGGGATTATCATACAGAGACTTCTCACACTTCAACTTGTTGGCAGCATTGAGGGCAAGGAATCGGGCAGGATAGAAATTGGGATCGAAGTATGAGACCATTCCTCAACATCTCATTGTACTCGTTCACTCTAAAGTATTACCTGCATAAGGCACCGGAGCACAGGTGCATGGTTCCTCTTTCCATGTACTGCCCCAATTGGGTTGGTAGCTTTGAGCATGGGGAATCATATCCAATTTCACGGACATATCTGAAGTATGACACGATTGAAGTACAGTAATCCCGTTTAGGATACCTTTGCACGTAAGGGAGTTGTCAGGACCGCTAGGAATGCTGAAATATTGACAGAACCACTTGAACGCCTTGATTCTCCTGCTTTCTCCAGGGCCTCCAGGCTCTCCATGGTCCTGAAGAATCAATACTTGATCCGATTGAACTACCGTATCCTTTAACCTCTCCGTTGCACTCGTTATTGATGATAAGGGAAGTAGGTCCGAAGAGTGGACCACTGTATCCAGCTGCTGCATTCTTGGCACCGCTGTTCCATGATCCTGAAGTGGATAGTATCTTTGACCCATTTCAACTACCGTATCCCTTACCCATCATGATGTCATGCATTGCGGGCTTTGGTGGCTGTGGAGTCATGTAGAACCAGAGAGAGGCCATGACTGCGAGTGGAGGGTCCATCTTTGTCATGACGAGGTTTGGATGCGAGAGCAGATTCACGTTGATGCCCTGAGATCACGGTAGTGTCGCGTGTCTGTAGAGTTGTGTCACATACCTGACTTGCCAACCAGTTCTGGAACATGCCGTAGTTGTAGTTGTAGGAGATCTGTAAGTGATGATGTTCTCTGTGGATTCATAGTTTATTTTCACCTGAATGGCTCCTCTTCCGAAATAGCATCCAGTAGACATATTGTACTTCTTTCCTGTGCTCTGATCGCACCCAAACCAGTAGTTCAACTCCT
>JACMIF010002251.1:3336-18865 GCA_014805445.1 Diplogasteroides magnus | reverse complement strand
AGAATGACTGTTGCAGAAATTTACACTTTTGAGCCAGCGTTCTTTTAATAAAGCTTAGAGATCAAGTATTGCTGGTTACATAGGTTGTTCACGCCCTCCCCACCAACCACCATAAATTGCAGAACAAGGGTCCTTCAATGAATTCTAGGAGCATTCTTCAAAAAAATACCTAGTTACTTAGTTGCCGACCTAATAGAGTGTAAGAAACTGATGAGAGACTAAGCCAGGATGAGTGGATAGATGGTCAAGAGGGGAGAGACGAGCAAAAGTTGCAAGTGAAAACCACTAAAAGTGGGGGAAGGGAATGGGGTGAGAAGGATGGGGCGGGCTCGTATCAGCACCATGAAAGGGGCGGAGCCACTCCTTAGCGGGTGTTCATTCGGCTTGCTCGGAGAGGGGTCCAAAGGAGAGAAGGAGAGGGATACAGTAGATGGCCAGAGGAGCAGCTGCCAGTGCTCTAGTAAGGTCCGGAGCCCTTTTTATACGTTTTGAGGGCCATTGGGGCTCCGCCTCCTATAGATATTCCCGCCTCTTTTGGATATGCCCGCCTCCTTAGGGCGGAGACAGCAACAAGGCAACAAAAAGGTGGAGCTCTAGAAAGTAACGAAAAGCTCAAGTGGGCGGGGTGTCTAGAGAGCCGTGAGAACGAGAAGATTTGAACAAGTCTGGGAATTGGTCCCTAATGGACTAAAAAGACGATTAATGCCTACGATGTGAAAAGCGCCCGGTTCAAGAAAAGGAGTAAATGGAAAGACAAAAACTGTCTAAACGTTGCAACCCCGTATACTGTAAATACCAGCAGAAGACATGTCATTGGCTAATGAGAGAGAGGGTGAATGAATTGATGTGATAATTTGCAGAATAAATTAATGATGACTCAACTGAGAACACAAGTGATGGAAGTGGACAAATACACGAGGTTTCACGATGCCCACTCACTTCCTTGTTTTTGTCAATTCGTGATTGCCAAGCGATTCAAAAGCTCCTTCAAATATGAGCGTTGAAGATTAGAACAACCACGCTCAAAGTTTCAAAATACAGCGCGTGAGTGGGAGAAGAGTGGATAATATATTATTCTCATCGCACTGACCATACAAAATCGAGAACAGTGCTCACGCGGAGAGGCAGAAGCACAGAAAATCACACAAATGGGATTTTCCGGAGTTCCAATATTGTTATTATTATGGCAAACGGAGTTGAAAGTCAGCCTCTATATGTTGAGCGTGAAACCTATTCCAAATCATGGTTAATGGTCAGAAAAACGACGAAATAGCACGCAAATTTGGGAGTGCACAGTCGTCAGCCAGATGGAGAGTGTTTACTCGGTATATCAAGTTGGTTTTCCACAACAATAATCAGAGCTTTTTGTCATTGCCACGTTCTGCATGGTGCTCTGCAGGTGAATATTTTAACCAAGTCACAAAGTGTGGAAATGCACACCAAATACATGCTCAGAACTTCCGACCTTCGCCCTCAAAGGCGGCCCTCCTACGGTAACAGGTGTTAATTGTCTGTTAAACTTCGTCGTAGGTGGCGTCTCTATTTGGAAATACCACGTCCGTGACAGAATACCAAGACACAACTTCATAAGAACATCAGGATCATTTTGAATTTGAGATATTTCAAGGGTATTCGATGCCTTTCCATTCGAAATCTCTAGTAGACAATAAATACAAGAACGAAACATCCTTATGTACCAATCGTGAGAAGTACGAGGTCCTGAGGGTTTAATCGAGTATGCAAAACTTTCATGCGCATGAGCAAACCACTACAAAATATGGGCATCTTTGTAGTGGTTTGGACATCCTCCAAGTGTCAGAAAAATTCTCATCAAAACGGCTCTAGCACGCACAGACCGAGATCCCAAGATGATGGATGGCTTTCGAAATTCGCTAGGCGTGCCGGAACTTGAAACTTCTCTATAGGGGAGAGGTGCCGACAAATGGTTTGGCTCCCGCCGGTCAGACGCCTCGAACTGCGTGAACAGTGGCAAGCACTATTTGTGGCTTTCGCACCAGCAACTTGACCAAAATCACGAAAGACTGCTGAGCCCGAAAGATTAGAATCAAAAAATATTCTGAGCGATCGACGTGTCCCGAATAAAGGGCAGCAAACCTTGAAACGGCTGCCCTCTATTTCGCCCTCCAAACAACCGGAACACGAAATTGGAACGAACTTTTCTGTCGGGGGGAAGAGGTCACCGACCCCTAGGGAGCCTGTTTTTCTCTGCACTCTCCTATTGTTCCACACACTTTTCTCGCCGAACGAACGTACTCTTTTCTCTGCTTAGCACAAGTAGTTCACTGGGGGGACACGAAACTCTTTGATTTGCCCTATGTCACTCTCCTCGGAGCGGTTACCTTGAGATGTCGATAGTAAAGTGTACTGGAGAGACACAGACTGATAGAACATCTCTACCCGAGTAAGGTTATTCGGCCAGTTCAAGATGCTTATCTGTTCCCATTTGGATGCAGACTAGGGTTCAAAATCGGTAAAAAAATTTCGCCTTCTTCTCCGCAGAGCGGTCGTCTGTACGGGGGAGACACAACCGCTGTCCGGAGAAGAATGACGACAAATTTACCGTTTAAGAACCCCTAATACAGACTGGAACGGCTCCGACAACTTTTCCGCGTTAGTGCTGGCAACGAAAGACGGAACAATTTTTTGCTAATTTCTCTGTACGATTGGCACTGATGTGCGAGAGGCCGATACACAAATGAATGGGGAACATTGCATGCAGTTCCATAAATAATCCCTGTCTAAGCACCGGCTGTCTGAGTCGATGAATGTGTTGCAAAATAGGCACAGAGAACACTCGACACGGCATGTATGGCCACAAAAAATGTCCCAGTAACCATTAAATGTTCACTTGAAAAGGAACGGCTTTGTCGTAGATTTTAAACATTCGGTTTCGCAGGCTCTTCCCCTGTCTTGTGTCAGAACTGACATCGATTGTGTCATATACATATTAGGGTTTCAAAAACGGCAGTAAAATGCATTTCTCATTGATCTAATCCATTCGGAGCGATTGTCTCTCGATCCGTTATAAGCTATTGAAAAACACTAAAAAAATATTTTCATCATGATCCCTTGATCATGAGTACGTGCACGAACTAAGTGTATTCGGTGTTTACTTCCAGAAATACTTCTGGAAACCGGACAAGTGATTGAAACCTCTGAGGGCAAATCTGATTGACCGTGCTAGAACAGCCACGATAATTGAAAAATGTTGACTGCACCTTGCGCTGACTAAGATTGGACGACTCTCTTAGACGGAGGAAGGCTTCACGAAAAAGGTGGCATTTTCAAATAGAGCTTCGGAGTAACATCACTCTTTAACATTTGGATGCGCCCACATCAGGCTCCATTCATCTTTTTATTTTACATTTGAAACCCTAACGAAATTCTGGGCTTCATGTGAAACATGAAATCATGAAAATTACTAGGATGCCTTCAGTGAACCTGTTGACATCCAAAATATGGTGAATTATGAAATTTGGAGCGTCTGCAAAACGTGTGAGAATTGGCATTTGCGTGCATGTTGAAGCCGTGGTACTACAACCTCGATTCCAATTCTGTTCTTGAAGCCGTAGAGCATTAGTGGCAGTTCCTTGTGACAAATTGACTTAATCAAGGTTGGAGCTTCCCTTCTATTTGCAAATCACAGACATGATTCCATGTTCCACACGAAGGACTTGCTTCCTGAACTATTGGCCTCAATAAATACTTCGAGCCTCCTGCATGGAGTGGATTGCGGAAGCGTGGTCGCACTTTTATGCTATCTTTGCGCGTTGAAATGTGCTTGCAGAAACAACAGCACAGATTCATTTCCAAGTCGTGGGAATCATTTTCCACGAGTTGGACTGGATCTCCCCACGAAGTTCCCAGACAGGATACGCTGAGTCCGATCGAAGGTTACATGCCGAAATAGATTATGCTGTCCACATCATACGGGTTGTAGACTGGCGGAAGTGGAGAATTTGATGGAATTGAGGATGTTTGCGGGCGGAGAAAATGGTTGATCGAATGAGTAAGTGCATTCGTCATTTCTTCGCCGTGTCGTCGTCTCTCATCGGAGAAGGACGACCGGGCTGAGGAGAATTAGAGACAAGGAATGCATTTACTCAGTCATTCGCCCAACCATAGTGGAAAGGCACAACTGCACGATTCAAGAGTTGCACCCGAGTGTTTTACTGAACTTCAAACATAGATAAGAGTCATGGTACCAGAGACGCAACACCAACAAACATGCCCATAGAGCTCACTTAGATAAGCGTTCGAATGCAGCTAAGCACCATCTTATTCGCCCATGGAGCACGTATAGATAACTCGGTTCGAAGGCTAGTGGCTACCTCGACCAATATGCCTATGAAACACATTTTTAGATAAGAGTCTCCATGTCACTCGGCTCCAACAACAACAATCGTGAAGATTAAAATGTCTTGCAGGCCTCTAGTTTGTCCGACAATTGCATGTTACTTTGGTTGGAGTCGTCATCTGTTTTGTTGGTGATCAACACCAGGAAAGCTTCAACAAACTTCGTTCTCGACAATGAGAACGAATGTGACCTTGGAGAAACGTCATCATTATTTATAGAGACTAGACAGGCAACATCCCACTCTTCAAAGATGAAATCACTCGCATGCGAGACGGTTTCGATGAGAAGATATTTTGCTTGACGGCCAGTTTAAGAGCTATTAGAACGAATCAACATTAAAACGTTTCCATCAAACGTTTCTCGTAGAATGAATACTAATGTTTCTGTGAAGCTACTCGGTGCAGGTTGTGCTTTGCTTGTCGACAAGTTCTTTGTCAGAATATCCAGCAGCTGCATTTTTGCACCTCAAATTCGCACGCGCTCAGCGTACTGTTGGCATGTCTGGCAGGTGATATTGCCGGATGTTTACCAGTTTCTAAGTTGCTGGAACGATCTTGTGAACGACTAGGGAATATATTATACATGCTCGTTGGTGCACGTTTGCTGCATTTCTGCTCCAAGTGCATTTCTGAGCGGTTGAAACATAATTACCCATAATGACATCCATCGAAGATTTGGGCTTCATAGCCAGTAAAATTCCCATCATCTCTGGATTGCCCGGACGTTTGGCAAGCGTAAATCGAACTGGTCATACTCCATGGAACATGAGTCAGTAATTTTCTCTTCGTGGGACTCGTGAGGATGAGGTGCCCAATAGGGTTTCTAAATCAGTAGTAAAGTGCATTTCTCATTCGTCGAATTCACTGGGAGCGGTTGTCAATTAAATGTAGGGACAACCGCTCCGAGTGAATCAGAGGAATGAGAAATTCTCTTTTGCTACTGATTTAGAATCCATGGTGCCCAATGCGCGCCAGGATCAGCGGCAGTCCGAGTTTGTCATTTTTGCCCATCGAGCAATTCAATGGAACATGTGGTCGTATCAGGGGATTGAACTCGGTGTTTGCTTCCAGAAATACTTCTGGAAACCTGACAAGTGATTGAAAGCTCGGACTAACAAATTGGATTGATAGTACTACAATGATTGGAATATGTTGACTGCGCTACTGCTGACTAGGTCTTTCAATCTTGGTCAGCGTCTCACTTCATTCGTAGCGGTCGCTTCTGCTCCACAGAAACAACAGAGCTGCGCAAGACGCACATCCGAAATACGATGCCGTTTTCGAACAGGATCGTCCTAAATATCATCTTCCAAGCCCATCTGATTACATCATTCTGAACGCAAATTATATGCTTGAAAAATCAAACAAATGGCATTGGCACGTTGTGAAATTGCCGGATTTTTCCCAATCCTAAGCGTAAGTTGCAGGAACGATCTTATGGGCGACAACTGAATTCGCTAATCTGGCCGATGCCTTTCTTCGACCACTGTTGATGTTTCTGCGAAACAACTCGATGCAGGTTGTGCTTTGCTTATCGACAAGTTCTCTGTCAGCATATTCAGCAGCTGCATTTTTGCGCCTCAAACTACACCTCAAATCCGCACGCGCTCAACGAACTGCAGGCATGTCTGGCAGGTGATATTGCCGGATTTTTACCAGTTTCTAAGCTGCAGGAACGATCTTATGAACGACTGGTGAATATATTATACATGCTCATTGATGCACGTTTGCTGCATTGCTGCCGCAAGTTAGCGATTGAAACATAATTGCCGCCAAGATTGGGGCTTTATAGCCAGTAAAATTCCCATCATCTCGGGATTGCCTGGACGTTTGGCAGGCGTAAATCGAACTGGTCATACTCCATGGAAGATGAGTCAGTAATGTTCTCTTCGTGGGAGTCGTGGGTATAACGTGCCTAACAGGGTTTCTAAATCAGCAGCAATGTGCATTTCTCATTCGTCGAATTCACTGGGAGCGGTTGTCTATTGAATGTAGGGACAACCGCTCCGAGTGGATCAAAACGAATGAGAAATTCCATTTTACCACTTATTTAGAATCCATGGTGTCCAATGTGCACCAGGATCGGCGGCAGTCCGTGTTTTTAATTTTTGCCCATCTTTTCCCTGGATACAGGGAACTACAGGGAATTGAAGTCGGTGTTTGCTTCCAGAAATACTTCTGGAAACCTGACAAGTGATTGAAAGCTCGGATTAACAAATTGGATTGATAGTACTCCGATGATTGGAATATGTTGACTGCACTAGCACTGACTAGGTCTTTCAATATTACTCTGTGTCGACCGCGGCCGTATCACTTCATTCGTAGCGGTCGCTTCTGCTCCACAGAAACAACAGAGCTGTGAAAGGCGCACATCCGAAATACGATACCGTTTTCGAACAGGATCGTTGTGCCCATCCTAAATATCATCTTCCATGCCCATCCGAATTATATCGTGCTGAACGGAAACTATATGCTTGAAAAATCAAACAAATGACATTTCTGAACCGAGATCGTTATTCCGGCCCATTCCTTTCTCCGACCACTGTTGATGTTTCTGTGAAACAAAACTGAAACTTCAACCCCAGCCAAACTCCCCCATTGGGGAATTGTCTGGACGTTTGGCAAACGTTCCTAGCGAAAAGAACTAGCTTTACTCCACGGAACATCAGTCCGTGTAGTCGGATAAGGTGCCCAATGTGCACCAGGCCACCAAGATCAGCGGCAGTCCGAGTTTGACTTTTCTTACCCAACTGTTCACTGAACATGTTTCAGCAATTCACTGGGACACGTGGTGATATCAGCGAACGTACAGGGGGATTGACCTCTTGTTTGTGTCCGGGTTCACGTCTGGTTTTCACACGTACTCCTCGTGATTGTTCGTTCTTCAGCATAACGAATGACATCTGCAGACTCTCTTCTCCTCTGCTTGTCCCTCCCATCTCCAAGAGGATTGAACAGGTTGAGAGTGCCGACATGGAAATCATTCGAGATCTCCCCCGGCCCTTTCCAAGGTCGTGACAGTTAGTGAAATATCCGGGCGAATAATAAAATGTCACAAAGGTCTCATCCAAAACCAATTGGAGACCCTTTCCGGGTGAGCAGCGAATATTTTATCTGCAGTAGGGGTTCTAAAACGGTAAATTTGTCGCCATTCTTCTCCGAATCGCGGCTGTCTCACTTCATGATAGACGACCGCGTGGCGGAGAAGAATGACGACAAACCGTTTTTGAACCCATGATCTGCAGTGTCTGCGAAAATAACGAGAATAAAAACAGGCTACATCGCCTTTGCTCAAAGCCCATAGGCTGATCTGGGGAGCAGCCGGCAAGCAACAGGGACAAATATCCTTTCTACCATCAAAAATATCAATATATCTACAGGAAAATAAGGGAATGTTTGAGATAAAATGAGGATGCCATGGTCAAACGTTTTGGAGTTTTGTGACGAGCCACTACACGTTTAGCTTCTTTTGCTACAGTCTGGGTAAGATCTCAACCGTATTCGGTCGACCACGCCCGTGAAGCAGAGCTGTTCGTCTTTGACCTCGAGCTTCCGGTTCGATTTACGAAAGACAAGGAAATAGAGGAGAAAATGAGCGCGAGACATGCTTGATCAAGCGGAAAATTCGGGGTTTTAGGCGTAGACAGACGTGCATTGGACTAGGGAAGATCATACTTCACTGGCATAACCGGTTAAATCGAGAAGGAAATACCGTCGCATAGATCTCTTATGAGCACCATTCTCCACACGGCGAGGGAGAACCAAGGAAAAGAGGGGAACGACGACAATATTGTGGCTGTCTGCCCTTGAAAATTGCTCTTTAGTCGGTAATATTAGCAGTAAATTGAAATTGTCAACAGCGATATTAACCATAGCAGAAAGCCAGGAAGGATAACACGCAAACAACCATGATTATGGAGCAAATGCTCGGTGCTAAGCTTCAGGGAAATGCAGGAAAATGGGTGCGCACTAAATAATGTCGCTCGCAGTTAGTGCGAAATATGCAATGTCTGCGTATAACTAACTGATCGCCTGGGAAAAGCCGAAGTGGAGAAGCAATATAAGGCACTAGGAGCTGTCCGATTATGCAGAGGTAAGCAAATGGGTCTCATTCCAAAGCGTCACATATTCGATTATCTGCGAAATGCAGCGGTCTCGAGACTGTGGCCTTCGATCTCGCAGCAAGCTCTTATTCTTCATGTAAATTGTGGGATAACATTCAGTCCCTATATATTGCTCTCGAACCTATTCAAAATCACAGCAAATCTTCAGGGAAACGAAGAAGTGACACGCAAATCATCGGTCAGATGGAGTGTTCGTACTCGGTATATCGACTTGGCTTAAATGAGTCGATTGTCCAAATTTTCGGGAAATTGTGCTGTTCGAACAAATTTATGCTGTATCTTTGCAACAGAACGTTTTACCGTTCTGGTTAAAAATCGGCAGAAAAACCATGTTCAGCGGCAGTTATGACTCCCTGTGTTTCACCACAACGGTATTCAATTTTCTGCTTGGAACGTGCATTGCTTCTACTCTTAGATTCATACTGTTAATTCACATTTGACTTTGCAGAAGGTTCCAAATGCAGCATTTCCGGCATGTTGCGCTCACTAACATCATTATGTAGTGATCATTGCGACTAAGCACGAACACAGGAAGCAGTGCCAAAGAATATTTACGACGAATGTCTCCGCAAACGTGCACGAATTTGCAGATTATCTCTACGCTTCCTGCACCCCGATCAATTCTTATTTAAAAAGAGGCTAAATTCTCCCAAACAAAATGTAATCCCCTCGATGTTTGACCGGAAATTAAGCCACTTCCCAAGAATCCAGCATGTTGACTAATGAATGAAGAAAAGGGGGTAGAAAACAAAAGGCCTTTTCAAACTACAAATTATCAGTCCCATTTACTTTGTTTGTCATCTTCTTATTGTTAGGGAATTAAATATGTCCCGGCCAATGTTTAAGAGCGGAATGCCCGCCGCCGGCCAAAAAATCAACTTCGTTGAGTAATGCTTGAAGAAAAAAGAGATTGTAGGAACAAAGCTAACAAAAGGATGGCAACAACAATCATATGATAAAGGAAGAACTTTGGTGATAAAAGCTTTGTCTACATGCTGAAAAAACAGCCCCAAACATCAACGCTTTTGAACGCACCGTCGTTAAATTCTGTACTATTAATTGAGGGGAATTATTGAGTTGTTAGAGTGACTTGACGGTGAAAATGGTTTGCAGTTACAGACGGATCTGCAAATCAGCGGAGGACGCGGGAGAACATCGCCCCATATTATTGTGTGAAAACCAACTTGATATACCGAGTACATCCGTCTACCACAATAATACAAGCAGAATTCCTTTTCCCTCTCTAACCATAAAAGGTCACGGCATTTCCTCAATGGATGAAGAGTGCTTTAGAACCAATTGCATGGCGATAGATTGGTAGTAATTACGGTTACGAAAGGTAACGTACCCAGAAGCACTTTGGACAAGCCGGGTTACGTAGGCCTACTAGCAGCCGGCCTTACCGGTGAGCCCCACTTAGCGTAACGCTTAACGTGGCAACTCCTTTAACTTGAACTTTTTATAACCAGGCCCAGCGGCTGAAAAAAACAACTCGACTGCATAACAGTTCAGTACCTGCTTGCAACGTGGGCCGCGACAAATGGGCCATGTCGCGGCCCAACATTCGTTTGTTTCAAAACAGTTTATGTGCCTTATCAATAAAAAAGCGTTATTTGGCGCAGTCAGTTCCCCTTTGCTCATTACGTACTAAACTTTGCGAGACACAAGATTTTGGCCACAAACACTAATAATAAGTTATTATTAATAACCCGCTCCAAAAACTGTTCATATTGACAGTTTTACTGATGAAACTGTCCAAATTGGCAGTTTTTGGAGAGGTTTTGGGTTGGGAGCTAATGTAGAGTTTGGTCACGGTGTGCGATTCGAACTGAATGGTCGCGAAGCTGTTGTCATTCATTTCCTTTTTGCAATGTACCTCGGAGGAATTCTGATGCCGTTTGAGATCAATCAACTGCCAAATGTCGGGCACGTTCACATTCTCATACATTTTTGGCATCATGTGGCTATGGAAAGTCCCACGTCGACTATAAAACCGTGAACTACTAAAATGCCAGACATGTCAGTCTCAGACAGCGGGGGATAGTCTAATGGAACATGCGTCTTGCCTAGATTTGTGACTTTGCTAAATGCAGCATTTCCGGCATGTCCTGTTCCCTACATAATGATGTAGTGATCATAGCTATGAAGCACGAACGCAGAATGCAGCACCCAAGAATATTTCAGATGAATATTTCCGCAAAGGCATACGAATTTAAAGACTATGTTCACAATTTACTCGAGAATAAGTACCTAAACTTGTGAAAATTTGCCGAAATTCCGATATCTTCAGTGTTTCTGTTATATTAGTGTAGTCGTTGATGTTATTTTTGAGTGGGAAGGATGTGATTGTAATCTCATCAGCCGGAAATCCCATTTACTTTTTAGTCATCCTCTCAGGAAATAAAATGTAATCCCCTCGATGTTTGACCGGAATTTAAGCCACTTCCCAAGAATCCAGCATTATTGGCTAATGAATAGGGTGGGGAAAGGCAGCGAAAGTGCATTTTTCATTCGTCTGATTCACTAGGAGCGGTGGTCTCTCTCACGTGATGAACAACCGCTCCGAGTGAATCAGACGAATGAAAATTGTACTTTCACTGCCTTTTCCCATCCTACAAATGAATGAAGAAAAGAGAATAAAAAAGGCCATTCTCAACAAAGTTGCTTGGCCAAACAATGAAGGATTAGTCCCATTTACTTTGTTTGTCATCCTGTTATTGTTGGGGAATTATATATGCCCCGGCCAATGTTTAGGAGCGGTATGCCCGCCGCCGACCAAGAAGTCAACTTCGTTGAGTAATGCTTGAAGAAAAAAGAGATTAAAGGAACAAAGCTAACAAAAAGATGGCAACAACGATCACATGATAAAGGAAGAGCTTTGGTGATAAAACCTTTGTCTACATGCTGAAAAAACAGCCCCAAACATCAACGCTTTTGAAAGCGTAGTCGTTAAATTCGGAAAGCGATAAAATATGCGTAGGGAAACCCGTCGAAGAACCGCAAAGGGTCATGTCATTAAAACGGTATAACTGATAACGCCACGATTCACGGAATAGTTACAAGCGCTGCAAAATGCGCATAGAAATCAGCGTACAAGTGATAAGATGTAGCTCAGTGGCAGAGCATTCGATTGCAGTTCGAGAGGTCCGTGGTTCAAATCCGCGTGTATCCGGCTCTTTTGCTATTTTCACCCACACGAAGAGCCACGTAGAGGCGCGATATTGAGACATACTTATGAGAGATACTCATCCGTCTGTCTCGTACTTGTGACGCTGCATGCATGCTTTGACATGTCATATTGGTTACTTGTAGTTTTGTGCGCATTCCACAACGTTGTACTGTTATTATTGTGGAAAACGAGTTTGATATACCGAGTACACACACTCCGTCTGGCTGACGACTGTGCACTCTCAAATTTGCGTGCTATTTCGTCGTTTCTCTGACCATCATCCATGATTTTGAATATGTTTCACGCTTAACATAGACTATATCATTGTTACATGTTGTCCTAGACCATGTGAGGTTATAGGCTTAGGCCTATATTCTCCCATGATCTAGGACAACATGTAACAATGATATACCCTCGCCTTTCAAAACAGCACAAACGTCATCCGTTTTGATGGTATCCGTGTACACATAGAGGTGAAATTCGTCCCCATATTTAGGCTCATTAGGGGGTTTCACAACTTTCGCAAAGATGCAGACAGTAAGGAAAATTGCGGCAAATTGTGGGGAGAGAATTCGTGATTGGCATTTGAAACGCTTCATACAAAACGTCATGTCTGCGCCTTCAAGGGAGCCCAAATTGGGAAAATGTCACGGTGTGTGTGTGTGCTCTTTTGCAATCCACTTTCACAAAGTGACACATATGTAAGTGTACTTGCGGGTGACATTATGATTACAACTTGAGAGAACGTGTAAAATACAAGGTCTTTGGGTACTTTAATTAGCCTTCTTCAGCATGTCATATTGTCGTAAGAATTTTGACCAAATTTTTGCACCAGATATAATTATCAATCTAGAATACAAATCTAGAATAAATAGACTTGGACTTGCTAAACTTTGTGATGACATACTGCACCTCTTTCAAAGCCGCCATCTCTTTCAAAGGCCCATCTGGAGCAAACATATTCAGAATAGCTCTAGCATCGTCGCTATTCTCGGTAGTGGTTTGAGTTCCGAGGAATTTCCCAACCAGGAAACATTAGGCGACTTTCGAAACACGTTGCGACACGCGTTTCGTCTGTTTTTTTTAGTGCCTCTACCTTCTGGGCTCTACGGACACTAAGTTATGAAATATCACCCATAGAAAGTAGACAGGATCATTTGAGGCAATCGTTTGTGCAACACTAGTACACCGCCGCAAGAAAGAATGGGAAGTGGCGAAACAACTTAACAACCAGGGTCAACTTTTCCTTCGCGCTGCTTCACTGGGGACTTGCAATGTCCCAAATAAAGAAATGTATAATGGATTCTCGTATTTAAAAAAAAATTAGATTTTGCATGAGAGAGAACAGTCGCCAGGTGAAGTGTTCGCATAATACTTGGAATATCAAGTTTGTTTATAAATTCAATGGTTTGCACCCAGACTCCAGTCTAGCCCATCAAGTGCTTTGAGTCACTCATGTAGCTTCTCTGTTCAATTTACCCTTCTAGGCCTCGTGAGCCTTGTAATCGAATCCTAGAAGAGATCTCCAATCCTTGTGATAATCTCAGACTGATAATCTGCGGTGGGATTTAGTTATCCCCTTCTCTGGGAGAATTTTCTTAATTTTGGATATCTTAATCTAAATGCCACATCGGGGCTTATGGCCAAATGGGAAATGCATTCATTCACACGGAAGGAATAGGGATTTTTTTACTTGATCTTCCGCCGACTCCTGATACTCAGAAGAGAGCATGGGTGATACATGGTATAACAACAAGTGTCTCAACCGTAGTCCCAAGAAGTCTGATTGTGAGTAATTGACAACAGTCTTGTTTGCTGCAAAACACTCGCAGACGGGAAAAGCGATGTGCCGTGGACGTAAGAAGAGAATGTTTATAAGGGGAAGTGCCTTCTGAAGCAGCGATTCACAGCGTGCCGAAAAGTGGCACATTCGACTATTGCAGCGCATCAATATCGCGCACATTCGTGAAACCGCGACGCGTCCTACTGTGCCTTCAACGGGGCGCGTCGCGGTTTCACGAATGTACGCGATATTGATGCGCTGCTACAGTAGGAAGTTCCACTTTTCGGCACGCTGTGCGATTTAGTCCAACAACGGAGAACGAGGCGTAGAGGGAAGGACGAGGAAGAGTATCACGGATGAACAACGTACGCAAGAGCAGAACAGAACATGTATTAGTTGAGAGACCCCTGGCTTATATACCAACGCAATGAACACGTGGGTTTCAATAGTGGAAAAGTGGCGAAATCTATTATGCAATCATTGTGGATTTTTTAACTCCTCAATTTCTTCCGAGAGGTCATCTGTCGAAATGAGAGACGACCGTTCCGACGAGATTGAGGAGGCCAGAAATTCCATAATGCTTTCCTTAATCTTGACCATTGCAACAATGAATCATCCCCTTCGCCCTTCCGTTTCCTTCCCACCATCGAACATTCGAGAAGACATCGAGAGTGTTTCCATATTTGGACGTAACCACGTATGACTAAGCAGCGGAGATGTTCAATCCGCGTGGCAAGAACCCTAGTTGGCACTCCTTCCAGAAAGAACTTTGGACGATAACGCGATGTTTATTAATCTCGTCACTTTCTGGAACCGATTCAGTGTTACTTCATGTCTACGTTCAACGTTGGTTCAGTCTGGCCGATTAGCCGATTTAGACTTTCATGCAGTTTACACATAGCATATGGCATTACATAGCATGCATTACATAACAGTGCAACGCGGAAACCGGATGTAAAACCAGGATGAACGCCAACCCAGATCAGAAAGTGCTTGACATCATTTCCCCCCTTTTGAGTTGTTGGAAGGGAAGGCGAAAGATTGGGAGACACTTTCTGATTTAGCTGCTGAATGCATTAACTCTAGACGATGCTCTGAGAGTCGGATGTCGAGATGACACGTTCGCGCCTAATAGCCTTGCAAGTCGCTTCAGATCTGAAGCTTACGAATGCAGGATACCACGTTCGAGAAGAGATTGGGGTGTCTGAGGGGTGAAAGACAAGTGCGAGGAATGGAAATTTTTAATGGTGTAATGAACATCTGCGCAATGAAAATGACGCTGGCACACGTGACCACTAGGGGTTCTAAATCGGTCGTAGAGTACATCTGTCATTCGCCTAATCTTCGTGGAGCTATTGTCTCTACGTTCGACAGACAACATCGCCGAGTGGATTAGACGAATGAGAATTGCACTTTACTATCGATTTTTTGTCCACTCCACCACTACGGTTCAAATGCATTTCCGTGACGCTCTCCCGGTAGCAGCGCGCGTGCGACATCCTAATTTATGCCTCAGCCCCGGAAGACGTTCTCATAGTGGATGCGGATTGCATTAGCAACGTCTCCGCCGATTGACGTGGGCAGATGAGAGTCTGCCCTTGATTCAGCAGACTGAGGGACTTGAAAGAGACTTTGAGAAGAAATTCGACGTTATCAAACTGGACGAGGGTAATTGTTAGTTTCGCATTACGTTATCTCTCATAAGATGAGCAAAATGCAGCATGTACAATAGGAGTGAGTCTGGCCAGTGTTAGAACCAGGGCTGGCAGAACGACTAAGATAGGTAGTGCATTCCGCCTCTCTGTACTTCACTCGTGCGGTCTTGTCTGGCGCATAGAGACGACCACACTATGGAGAACAAAGAGGGACCGAATGCACTACTAGTCATTCCAACCCTGGTTGGAGTCGTCTCTTCATGGCACACATACTACCACAACAGATAAGGCAATTGCCACGTATAGTGAGGGGGGGGGGGGTTTATGGAGACCAAATTTTAGCCAGGATATTATTAGTTTTGCAATACGAAACCCGCCGCCGATTAAAAAGGTTTTGAAACATGAACGGTTAGTAATTGAA
>JACMIF010002250.1:0-18870 GCA_014805445.1 Diplogasteroides magnus | reverse complement strand
GACGAACTGTGATGTAACTACCGGTATGTTATGAAATGAGAGTAAGATAAACCCCTAATATGATGACCTTGCCCCGCGGCATCGTCTTGCCGGAGCGCCGAGTTAGAGGTCAGGCAATCGATATATCATTACTTATGGGCCAACCTAATAGTTAGTGTTTACTTTGAGAAAAAGGGATCATCCATATCAAATCAGGGCAGTAACAGATCAGATAAATATGCAATGACGCAAGTTTCTACCGGGTCGATAACACTTTTACTCTTGCACCAGAGATTTCCAACTGGAACTTCTCTACGGCACAAGCAAACAATACAGCTATTCAGTACAACCTGTGTATACATTCAGATATTTTTTTCTGTCAACATCTTCACCACACTAAAGTGCAAAAGGTCAGAGGACTTTTAAAAAATACCCTGTGAAGCCTTTCTCGCAAGTAGCTACCACACATAGCAGAGCAAGATGATGTTCAAATCTATCAACAGCAGGAGCGAAACGGGAAAAGCAACACGTTTCGCATAACGACTTTTCTGAATGCTACAATTATACTCTTCTAATATAAATATCTAAATAGTGAGAACAACCACGTCATAATAGCGATGCTAAAATCGGCAGCACTAATGTATACGTGGTGTCACCTATTTCTACCATGTTTCAAAAAGAAACTTTAATTCTCATGAATTAGAGAAAAAAAACTTACTTTTGGATCTCACTCAACTCAATAGCAGTCCAATAAAAAACATTCGAAATGAGTATTTATATTTCACCTACCGTTTCATTACCAAGGCGCAAATGAGTTATTTGAAATGACCCTGGCGTCCATCCGAATTCCAATCGATACATGGATGCCCATGGTGTCAGAATCACGCTATCACTCGGCAAAAATCATTCTGACCATTCTGGAGGACGGACTGGTGAATTTTGAAACTGGAGAACAGCTTTTTTATTGTGACCATCCCGTCAATAACAGTGGCCACCCTTTAGGGGCATATTTTAACACGATCCTTACCTACGTATGTCCCAAGAGCGTCATGGACGGTTGCGCCGCAATGATGTAAATGTCCATTTCACCATTACGACGCAAATGTCCATGGCGATCTTGTCTCTCCCCCATCGAAACTAAAATCTCACCCTGTGCCTCCTGCCATATCCTCCCTCTCATTCTCTCCCAACTCCGCCCATCGTAGACACTCGCACACAGGACGGACAGGCGCTTTCGGGCTGCAACGAAGGAATTAGACTGGACAAAATGGACAGAATCAATTTGCAGAATTCTTTGATGTAATTACAGATTTCCCACAAAAGTACCGTAATCCACCAAACTCAACTATTTCATCCTCTCGCACGCTATGTAAAGAGTGGTTGCCAAAGTCACAGTACTTAACCTGCATTATCCTCACTAGGCTACCGTACTCTTACAATGTTTGCGACCAACTTGAACTACCGTAACCCACCGAATTCGTCCACTTCATCCTCCAGTGCCATGCTCTCCTCCGCCACAGCCACGTGCGCGTCCCAGCGTGCGCGAGAGTGCGCGGTGACGTACGAGAGGTAGACGGAGCTGGAATTGGACACTTTTTGGAGGTGAAACTTATTCTAAGAGGGTTATCCATAACTTATGGACCATATGAAGATATTGCCGTATCAGTTTAGTGCAGGGATAAAATAACTACATTTCCGGAGGTGGGTCAGCGGGCGGGTGGTCCAAAATCATAAGGGGGACCCTTATATGATTTTTTCCTCCGGGTCGGCCAGCGGACGGGGGGTCAAAAATCATAAGGGGGGACCCTTATGTGATTTTTCTGAGGAAATGTTTGGAAATGTACTATTTTGTCCCTGGTTTAGTGGGAGTTAGTCCAGAAGGGAATACAAGCTTGATTGCTGTGATATGGGTAGTTTCTCAATTATTGACTATGTGCTACACATAATAACCTGGTACTGTGTGCGCGCTCTTGCCCGGCGAATAGGGCATCCGAGCAGAATACCACGTGACTACGTGTAGCATAGGGTTTCTAAATCGGGAGTAGAGTGCATCCGTCTGTTGTCTGATTCCCGAGGAGCGGTTTTGTCATTCATACAACAGACAACAACTCCTCGTGAATCAGACAACAGACGAATGCACTCTACTCCCGACTTAGAACCCCTAGTGTAGCACAAAGCGCATATGTCAGAAATATCCCCAATCACAACAGTCAGTGGTAGACTCTCTATGGATTCTAAATCGGTAAAATAGGAAATCTCCGGGGATTCTGTCTATCGAAAGTTGAGACAACAGCTCCGCGGAAGTTTAATGAACGACGAATGTATTTTACTACCTAGTGACTACGTGTAGCACAAAGTGCGTAAATCTGAAACACCCTTATAACAACAATCAATGCAATCAATGAGTTCCATTAGACCGAAACCCCCCACCAACCTCTCCTTCTCCTGTTGAATGCTGTACAGTCCACGACGCAGCAACTCCGAGAAACGAGCTTCCCTGAATGTAGAAGAATATTATGTTTTATTTGAAGGCGTGTGCCACCCCCCTCCCCTATGGATGGCTCCTCCGCTCTTACAGAGAACTCGTTTTAATCAGTCCAATGTTCATCAAAACACTCCTTGCCATTATTATAGCCCTAGTGTCTAGTTGTGTCATAATGGTACCAATTAGTCATTTAGTTATCTAGCCATCTAGTCAATCTTGTCATCTACGGTGTCGCTATCAGTGACATTAGTGCAATTGTCATTCGTCTAATCTCTGCGGAGCAGTTGTCAAACAGATGAAAGAGGCTCCGCAGAGTTTAGACGAGTGAAAAACGTACTTTACCACGGATTTGGAAACCTTACCCACCCCCCAGGCCATTCGAGCTGTGCTGGCTACGTCTTGTGCCATTGATGCGTTCGATACATCAGTGACAGTAAACGTAGCATAAGGGATAATTCCACTGGGCATTATATCTCATATGTGGATTCGATTCACCGGTTCCCATATATGGGTTAATGACAATTACACTAAAGTCACTGATAGCAACACCTTATTGTTGGGTATCGCAAATGGGAAATTATTGACAGCCATTCATTTCTAGCCCGCGAACTTCTCTACATCGCGGTGGTCGCCGCAATGTAGAGAAGAACGATAAGCTATGAAGTTAGACGGATAGAAATGAACTGCTGTCAATAATTTCCCATTTGCGACACCCTACCTTATTGTCATCCCATCTCCTCTCTCAGTCTCCTCCCTACGCGCCATATTAGCGGAATGGATTACTATCATGGCTCAAGTATCCATTGCTTCACTATGGCGCAAATGTCCACGGGTTGAATGTCTTCCACCCATCAGTCATCTCATATCCTCGCACTACTATTGCGTTAATGTCCATTACCCTAACACCCATCTCCTCACTACGGGTTCTAAATCGGTAGTAAAGCGCATTTCTCAGTCGTCTAATCCACTCGGAGCGGTTATCCATCGAACGTAGAGACAATCGCTCCGCGGAGATTAGACGAATGAGAAACGTACTTTACTACGGATTTGGAAACCTTACACCCCACGGAGCATTCGAGATGTGCTGGCTACGTCTTGTGCCATTGATGCGTTCAACACATCAGTGACAGTAAACGTAGCACGAGGGCTAATCCCACTGGGAAATATATCCTGCATGCGGATTCGATCTACCGGGTTCCATATGTGGGTTAATGACAATTGCATTAAAGTCATCAATAATGACACCCTATTATCATCCCATCTCCTCACCTCCCTCCTCCCTAAGCGCTTTGAACATTTGCATCATAATGATGAAATGTACAGATGCGTCGTCGTTGCGATTATCATATATGTGTCCTTTCCACTATCATGACGCAAATGTCAACAATTTACTGCACCCATACATTTATTGCAGAATGGTATCATGATTTCGTCACAATTATGCCCACGTATGTATTTCACTCATCAGACATCTAACAATAAACCGGACATCATACACCGCATCACCATTATGTCATTAATGTCCATTATCCTAGCACACATTAGTTTTTCTGAAACGGTAGTAGATTGCATCCATCATTCAACTAATTCACTAAGAGCGACTGTTTCACTCATGCGATGGACCACCGTTCCACGAGATTTATTGCTAGCCCATAGACGAATGTACCCAACTACCGTTTTAGGAACCCTGAAATCCATCTCCTCACCTCTCCCCTCTCTCTCCTTCCTGGGCGTCCCCCGTTGCCTTCTCTCCCTCCGCTTTCCTCTCCTTGCTGCCCGATGGAATGGCCACCATGACCTGAATTAAGAATTTGGTTAGATGAACTATCAATAACCGCAGCGCAAGAACCCGCGCGTCGCGGCCGTTATCTAATATTGATCCACCATCATGAGACTTTGGCTAATACTCACCAATTGAAAGTTTAAGGTATTTACGGTAAGACTCCCAGGCAATATTATCCGTGTTAGCCAACACTCATTATACTCATAGTTCAAAAGGGGTCATCAACCACATCAACACCTAAGATGTTTATGTTGCATGAAAAAACGAGTCGCGGTCCGCATCAAGTATCACTTCAGGCCATCTTATGAATATGATTAATATTGCCTACTTAAAAAAACAGAGATACTAATTATTATGATCAACATGAATTATATAACCATGATGAAACATAATGATGCCGGGTGGTTGAAACTTATTTCATCCAAGTTCGCGATGAAACCTAACTCACCCTGGCGCACTCGTACGCAGCTGGGAGCGCTTCCGTTGGGACGAATTCCCTCGCCGCTTCGATGGCTGAGAAGAGGGTGTCCTCCAGACCGAGTAGGACGTCTTCTGAAATATCGATTGGTTTGATACTGAGTATTTGATGCAAGTAGCAACACACATAATTTACAACTGTTAATGAGCGTTAGTTCCAACATCAATTTGCCTGGTCCTCAACGATGATAACAAAAAAATGTTGTGAAAGAACCAGGTGATTTCATCTACCAAACCAGAAACAAGAACATAAGATGAAAGGTTCGCCCGATACTGTGGGCAGTACTGCTGTGTGAAATAATTAGTAACAAAAACAACTCTATATACAAAACCCGAAATCGAAGTGTTTTTTCCTCCTATGACGTTATAATACTCTGATAAACTTATTCACCTGCGCCAATTCTCGCCGCCACTCGCACCCATTGTTGCAGTGCCTTCAGTCCGTCTCTCGCCACGTCCGCCCGATTGGCTGCCGTGTTGACCGTCTCGCCCTGAATCGATTAATCAATCGATATGGGTTACTGTAAGACTCAAAAATTGAAATGGTTACTTCATTAGTCAATTATTATAAATGTGGATAAACAATGTGTATACTACTGATGCCAATCCGCTCGCCTCTAATAAACATCATGCGACAACAAACCTGCACAAGATTGATCGCCCATCCAAGCGATCGCGACGCGACCGTCCGTGCGTGCGACGCGGCTACCGTACTCGTACTCGTCGTGCCGGGACACAGACACTCGAGGAGCGCGAAGGCGCGCAGCGACAGTCCCATCTCTGCCTGAACATCATTATGATACAGTAATCTGTAAAGACCTCGAAACGATCCTCATTTGCATTCTCAATTGCTCTAGATCATTCCGAGCAGTTGTCTATCAGTTGTGAGAGATAACGGCTTGGAATGTAATAGAGAAAGATAAATACAAATTGGAATCGATTACAAGTCATTTCGAGGTCTCTAGTAATCTCAACGATGAAAAAATAATTAAGTGTAACAATCCAGGCGGTTTAATGTCGACTTGCCACTTTAATCACACAACTTCCGCTATTTGCTGGTACACTGGAATTAGAAATCAGAAAAATAAATAACAACAGATAAAAATATGTACAAACCTGCAAAACGAACGGCTCAATGTTGTCCATTGTGATTTTGGCTGCTTTCTCGATGTGCTCGGGTCCCGCCTGGAAATGCCGTGATTACGGTATATTCGCTTCTCAAGACAATACCCAGTGAGTCTGAGCGTCAACTTGATTTTATCAGCAAAGACGGTTTAGGGAGACGGTACACGAAACGTTAGGAATAGCACGAGATTATCCACTTGTATGAAAATATGATTGAAAAAATAATCCCAGTAAGGCCGACAGATATCCAATATTCATATGGATCAGGTTTTCTAAATCGGTAATACTGTGCATTTCTCGTCCGCCTAACTAGCTAGGTAAGCGGTTGCATCTACCTCCGATAGATAACCACTCCGCAGAATATTGGACAAATGAGAAATACATTTCTACTACCGATTCAGAAACTTAAGGAAAACGTTTGAAACGTCCGAATAAAGTCTTCTAATAATAAGGATGAAACTTACAGTAACCTTGCTTACCTCAAGAAGCTTCTCGCAGAACGCAGCCATCGCCTCCCTCGCCCGTTCCACATTCACCGCCTGCTTGTCGTTCGGATCGAAGGTGAGAGCCCTGAATGGACTCGATCTGACCCAGTTGAACTGCAGTAACCCATGAGTGAAAATACAGTTAGAAGAACAAATAGGAACAAACGGACGGCAGGAATGATAGTCGAAAAAAGAAAAGCAAAGCATGACAGTGATTCAAGAACATGACCTGATGAACTACAGTATACAGTTTACTCTGATCAGGTACCGTACCTCAGTGAAGACAAGAGGGCGTCCATGTGTGGCAGCAGGGTCTTGGCGGGAAAGGCACGGGCTGCTCGAGTCTGCAATGTATGGGGGTAATTAATAGTAATTCTCTTACTCAAAACTTCAATCCATCAATCAGAGCGAAATCTCGTAATTATATCTTGGTCGTGAAACACATATAAAATATCTTTCTGGCAAATCAGAAAATTCGATCTTCGCTTACGTTTCACGCCTTGAATAAATTCAACGGTAAATCTGCGATCTGATGTACATGTTCCCCTTGTTATCGAAACTATAAAAGTTTTAAAAACACTATCGAGTCGAGTTTAACTGAACGTGTGCAGTTAAAAACGGGTCGGGGGGGGGATATCAAAAGCCGTAAATAAGATTCAAAGAAGGATCGACGTAACGAGATTTAGTAACCGGTCAGTAAGGTCACCAAATAGGGCATCTTTTGAGCTATGACGAGGGAAAGCTTTTTGGAAATAAAATGCAACTCATTCGTCTCTACGCATTGTTGACTCATTCTTCCTCGCTCATCATAGACGACCGGTAGGAATGAGAAGGCAGAGACTTACGATGCACTTATTTCCCAAAATTCGATCTCAAACTATGACTAACCATAAATGCGCACACTTCTCCTCTCGTCTCGATTGTCTCCTCTTCATCCGTCAACTTCTCCTCGATCATCATGAAACAGAAGGGAGCGAATCTTAACAAGTACCGTATACCTCCAAAATCCAGTCGAAACTATCGCCAGTTAGTCTACCATATTACATTAAAGAAGCACGGTATATATATACCGTATACCTTGTGAATCCAGTCAAGACTAGGGAACAACATATGGACCGTTTTTTTGTCTGCGTGCATCGGTGAGTAATTCTCTCTGGCTCATCATAGACGACCGGTCGAACGAGAGCACAGACCAAGGTCAGTCCAAAAGTCGTTCCCTAATCCAGACTATCGCCAATCTACCATGTCTACAATATTCCAAGACCTTAGGATAAACAAGAAAATTAATAAGTTAAGCAATGGTTTCTATAATAATTCCAGCCTATAACCCCAAACTCGCAGGTTTCGAAGTAACGCAGATTTCAATATGACAAAACCCCGAGAGCTACCGTAATCCATGAAAAGTTCTCAACATACAGCATTGGTAGCTACCACGACCATGATAACGCAGTATTCGTATAATATTGATAAAGCCATCCAGTCAGGATCACAGCCCAGCTACCGTAATCCCCCCGTAACTAACCCTGGATGCGATGTGAGACACGCCTCGCACTCGTCCGACAGTGTCTCTCGCGTGATGAAATCGCCATCCTTCTGAAATCCAAGACTCATAATGTTAGTCCATTTCAGGTCAGATGGTATTTTTGTTCAAAGAAATCAATATCCACATCAAATTAAAAGAAAACACAAATTATCATTTTCATAATGTCCCTGCGACCCAATTGCTACTGCTTTCAACGTTCAGGTCAAAAACACATTTTTCCAGTCCAGAAAAACAACCCGGATTCATTCGGTACATATGTGACGAAGAATATGCAATCTTATCGAGGTAGGTCACAGAAAGGCGAATAAATAGTCTCTCACCGGTCTGAATTGCACGGGATAGTAGCAGGCGACAGTCTCGAACATCTCCTCCACGAATGGGCCTGAATTAAAGTATATAAACCCGTGCGAGTTTTATGTTTTATGCGAGAAAGCTCATTTCTCATCTCCGAGAAGCGGTCGGCTATGACATGAGAGTGGCTATCGCTCGTCGGGGATCAGACGAATGAGAAATGAACTTTCTCGCATAAAATCACGGGTTTCGAAACCCTGAATCGTAACTATATTTTGCCTTTTTTTCTATTTTTTGTAAAATAGTTTAGAATAAAACAAATGTAATAGTTGGCACGGAGATTATGGCCACTTCTGGTGTGTGTTATCTATTTTAATGAACAAAAAGTGGTGAAATTAATAAAGAATAAGAAAAAGTAGGACATGAAATACTGCTGCAGGTGCATGAAACTGCCAGTTATTCCTCAATCTCATTATCGGAATTCAAAAACATCACTTTTTGGTGCGAGATCTTCACGCGTTCATTCTCTAATCTAGCAAACTACAGCGAACTTGAATTGTAAAAGTAGAGTGTCGCTTACGAGACGTTATTGACAGCCGTTCATTCCTAGTCGTCTCACTTCATTCCTAGCGGTCGTCTCTCGCTTCTCACAATCAGATACAACCGCTATGGATGAAGTTAGACGGAAAGGAATGACCGGCTGTCAATAATGTCTCATAAGCGACACCCTATGTAAACGTTTTGAATTGTGTAAAAAGTTTTATTAACACTTTTAAATGCAAAACAAAAAAGATAATCTAAATAGAAACTGACCCATCTGCCAATCTCTGGCGACCAGAGCGAAGAGTCTGAATGCATGGTGCAGACAGCGTGGATCCCTCTCTCCGCCGATGCTCTTGTGGAAGGACATCACGAACTCGGATCCCAGGGGGATGGTTACTGTAAAGGGGGAGAGGATTACAGACTGTAGGTTACTGTAGCTAAACAGTAAGTTGAAAGTTTGAGTGTAAGCTAGGGATTAGGAACCTTCTACACTATTTTACTGCCGTACTATTTCCGATTCTATTATACTAGACTAAATCTCGTTCTAAAACAGCATGAACTCAGATCCGAAGGGGATATTATTCAATGGATATTATTGATTCAATATCAATACAGCTTCCTGGAACTGATCAATCGATGAGATCGACATGTTATAAATCAAGAGAATGAAGCATGTAAGTACCAGGAAAATAAATAAACAAAAAAGCATGGAACGCACCTTTCTTCACCGTTGTGCACAGCCACTCGAGCAGTTCATACATGATGAGTCGTTGGGCGACCGACCAGGCCTACAATTGAGATGGTTACTGGTGACGACTAACAGTGAAGTAAACATGGGCTCCATTACTGTAGTAGTATGAAATAACCGGTGAACATCAGGACTACGTTTGGGATGGAAATTGTAACGCAGTAAAATATTACCAAGACAAGCCGCGTTCAAAATACGTTCACGGAAAATGTTGACTGAATACATTTTAAAAACGAGGAAAGCGACTGACTAATTGTGTCTCTGACTCGATATTAGCTACCGTGAATCTGTTGTTACTGTATCTCTCCTTCAGTGAAGGTTTAGAAAAGTATGGATTTCAAGTTCAGTTTCATCTACTAGAGATCTCGAAACGCATATTTCTAACCTCCCTATTCTCGTAAGAGCAGTTGTCTATGACGTTGAAAGACGACCGCTCGGACTAGAACAGGAAGGTTAGAAATATTCGTTTCGAGGTCTCTATCATCTACATGTTCAAACCCTATAATGATTAAGGTTAAGGGTTTGATCCTCAAGAACAGGAACATTTAAATCTGTGCATTCACCTGCATGTTTCCCTCGAGAAAGAGTGCCCTCCACACGACGAGTGCGGCCTCTCCGTTCGTCTGCGAGCACTCCAGTGACTGGAATGGAAAGGAAATTTAGTCGATGTTTTCAGGAATCTCGAACCCAAAATTCAGAATTTTAAAACTCCAGTGAAAATTGACTATATAATGAATTTTAAAAATAAAATTAGACATGTAGTTCAGCAATTTTAATTAACCAGAGAGTTAATACATTTCTCATTCATCTAAACTCCACGGAACGATAGTCTATATGAACGATAGACAACCGCTCTGAGTGGATTAAACAAATGATAATTGCACTAAAGTCACCATTAGCGACATCCTCGTATCAGACTGATACTAAGGCATTGAAATATGTTTATCGCTTGCATGAATACGAGAAAAAACTTGATAGACAATAATTGATTTCGATTGAATGCAAGTGAGAAAATAGATGACAACTAGGTCATCTGAAATAACATTATTAAGTGAAAAGATAATATAGGAAGCTAAAGCTATTACTACAAGAAACCGGCAATGAATAGTGAGAAACTATGGGGTGAGGGGGATAATACAACACTGGTTAGTAACTTATTCCAT
Source organism: Diplogasteroides magnus (assembly GCA_014805445.1). Classification (NCBI taxonomy): domain Eukaryota; kingdom Metazoa; phylum Nematoda; class Chromadorea; order Rhabditida; family Diplogasteroididae; genus Diplogasteroides; species Diplogasteroides magnus. Next base: position 8,248 of record JACMIF010002250.1, on the reverse strand, counting down.
GTAAGAACTACTCTATTGGACAGAAAATTTAGGAAATGGGAGGAAGATAATGGGAAAAGACACAGCTTAAGTGAATGCCCCCTGGTCCTTCCAGAAGTTCTGGAGCTAAGAAAAATGGCATGCGGTGGAACATCTACAAATCCTCTCATAATCTTAAAAGTTGCGCACAAATCAATTCGGGCTCGTCTCTTTTGGAGTGATTCCAATTTGAACAATTCAAGCCTCTCATCGTATGATAACTGAGAGCGCTTGCACCTATACAATACAAATCGTGTGAAAGATCTTTGAACACTTTCTAGAAGATCAATACTACCAACGTCAGTGGGATTCCAAACTTCAGATGAATATTCAAGGATGGGCCGAACGTAACAAGAGAATAAGCGAGAGAACAGGGGAATGCTGCGCGATGAAAAGGAGCGGTGGATGTAAGCGCAACGGGCATTAGCTTTAGTAATCACTTCAGTGATGTGCTTAGAGAAGGAAAGTTTGTTGTCGTAAGTCACACCGAGATCGCGAAAGTGGTCAACTACGGGAATTGGGGAATTATGAATGAAAAGGGGAAGGTGAAAGATATCCTCGTATCAGACTGATACTAAGGCATAATAATAAAGGCGAGGTTTCCCAGCTCGGTTTTGATAGTGTGCATTCAGAACGTACATAACGGCAATATCATTTGTGACATATTAGGATCCATCAACAGCAGCCTATCACAAATGTGATCAACGGAAGTATGTAAAGCATCTTTGATGCGCGGAACTAGCAGGACTTTAGAATTACACTATGAAGTAAGAAAATCTAGACCGCAAACAAAATCACCAGTTTTTTCTTTCTTTCTAGGCTTTCTAAAACGGTAATTTTATGCATTTCGCATTCGTCTAATTTCCTCGGAGCGATTGCCTATCATATGATAGACAACGGCTCCTGCAAGATTAGACAAATGAAAAATGCACTTTCACGCATAAAATTACCGTTTTAGAAATCATATTTCTTTCTATAGATTATTCAGTAAACTTTTAGAATGTTGTGTTTATGAGTCTTTTTGAAATGAAGTCGAAGCTCTGACCAAATGTCGCACGGCCTGTAGTGCATTTGTAACGGCGAGTCCGGACGAATCCAACCGGGCCGTGAGGAAATGGAGGAGGAGGGATACTGAACGGGCAATTTACAGTTACAGTACATCTCCTCGAACCCCCCATATGGGTGCGATGGTGGAAAAATCACGATATCACCCTGAAAAAATAATTGCGATCACCCCGCAAGCCTAATTTCGAGAGCAATTCCTCACGATTAGACCAACCATGTTCCTGGCTGTTGAAAGAGAAGGCAATAGCAAATACTCATCTTTGCCCACGTTCGTAAGGGTACGATATCTACGTTGTCTGGTGCATGTCTTGGGTTTCTACCAGAGTGTCGCTGTCAGTAACTTTAGTTCAATTGTCATTCGTCTAATCTCCACGGAGCAGTTTACATGAGAGAGAGAGAGATAACACCTCCGCGGAGATTAGACGAATGACAATTTGCAGCAAAGTTACTGATAGCGACACCATAGTTAGTAGATGGATACTCATTCATTCCGCACTCTCGCTCATTATCACCCATACTCAGTATCGCATGATACCGAGAAATTCGGTATCACATGATAATGAATATTATCAGTGACCCCGAGACCGAGTCATACTCGCCACTCTACTCCACAAGTCCTAAGATAGTAAAAACAAAATCGGCTAATCTGTTAAATACAAGCTCCGGTTGTTGTTTCAGAAGCTGAGTTGCATCTTTACTAAAGTAGTTCACGTCTAATTAGCGAGCAATTCCCCTTCTATTCAAATTCAGCTCACTCGGAATACGCAGCGTTCTTTAGTGCTATAAATGTGCACTAGCACTAATTTCCATTTTCCCCATCTCGGGCGGGGGATGTAGGGCAGAGCTATGGAAAGGAAGGGACGGGCTTCCGGTCGTCTAGGAAAGTTCCGGCTAACCTTGTTCCTGTCTGATGAGAGTCGAGTCCATCTTGAGAACGAGACAGACGATCTTCTCCATCGCCTTCTCTTGTTCCACATCCGTACCGTGGAAGGCCGGTCTGAAACAACACGCATTCAAAAATATGTCAATGGAGAATTTGGAGACTTGTATAGAACTTCAATATAACCAAGTGCATTTCTTTTGCCGCCTAAAAATGTCATTCGGAGAGATTGTTTATTAGCTGCAAGATACAACCGCTTCGCATTGCTTATTGTTATAAAACAGTAATTTATTCTTTAGACGGTACGTAATCACTAGACAAGAAAAAATGGGCCAAGGTATATCAGTTCGTTCATTTTCAATAGAAATAAAACGAGTTTTTGAACAACGTCAAGAGCTCAATAGACGAAATAAATGGGAAAGTGAACAGAATAGAGACAAAAATTCAACCTGAGCTCCTCGAGTGCGCCCGTGAGGTCCTGACTGCCGTCGCTGATCGCCTTCAACGCGCCGTGCGCCCACGCCTCGACGTCGAAATCGACGGAGACAGCATCCGACGTCGACATAACTGAAAAGATATGATAGCGATACAATTACTGGCTTTCTAGAAAGGCGTCGAAAGACAGCTAGGGGAGAAAATACTTTAGGAAGCACTCCACAAGCAGTTTTGAGCTTTGCCAAACGAGAAAAATATACAACGAGCAGAAATAACTACAAAAATAAGCGAAAAACCAGAATAACCACGAAAATTCCGCGCAAAAATTCAAACTGAAAATTGTTGCGCCAACAAACGCACCAACGCTAAACTACCGTACTTTGGAACTACTGTTTCTGATCAATTGGCGCAGATACCAGAGCAAGTATATCACAGTTTTTTGAGTGAGAAATTGAAATTCTGTGTCGTTTTTTGTCATCCAATAATTTATCTGTGTACACAATAAAATAGCTTAAAACTTGAGCAAAATAAAACAATGCATCGCTAATCAATAAATGCACGGGTATGATTTTTGATAATGCAAAATCAATCAATAAGCCCCTAAAATAAGTACATACAATGCTAAATAGAACAGAAATCTAATTCATTCAAGCACGTGTCTTTCTATCGGGTCGAGAACTGATCGGCCTGGGTGCGCTAGAAGGAAACGATCGTCTCTTGGCGATAACATGATAGTTGGATCGGGCGTTAGGTCCATTATTGTTATAGTTGGGACGAGCCTCTCGATCATTGTATGGGCGAGTGCCCTTATTGTTAGGGCTTGAAAGAACTTGGAACTGTCTATTGCCAGAATTGTAATTGGGCCCGTTATTGGAGCATTTGGACTGGTAGTGATTGCGTGGTTTCAGGATATTGGGTTGGTTGTTGGGATATTGATTGTTGGGGAATTTGGGATTGGGAAATTGGTAATTGGTGAAGTTGGGACTGCGAAATTGATAGTTGGGGAATTTGGGATTGGGAAATTGATTGTTGGGGAATTTGGGATTGGGAAATTGATAGTTGGGGAATTTGGGATTGGGAAATTGATTGTTGGGATATTTAGGACTCCGTTGGCCCTTCATCGGGGCCCTCGCGACCCTTGGATAGCTGTTGAATGCGTTGTTCTTGTAGTTAAAGATCCTCTGCTCTCCTTTTCTCCATCGACTCATACTGTGATAGTCCCAGCTTCTTCTTTTATCGTTTCGATTATCCGCGCGATTAAGGCGGATGGGCTGCGAGAGGTTCGTCACGACCTGAATTATCGATTGATCGGGATAAGTGCATCGTTATTATCTGTCCACTCCTACCTTTGGCTATTTATGATGCGCCTGATTTTATTCCCTAGCAAAATATTACAGTGATTATTGACTTATCATCCGTTATATTGTTCGTAAAAAGGTATTAACATAACAAACCTTTTTCAGTCCATCTTCCACCATTTTCATATCGTCTTCATCGCTCGAATCGTCAAGTGAGTTTATGTACTCTCCAACTCTGGCCAAGGACTGAAAGCACATTGAATTATAATTTTTCGTATTTATCTGCGAAATTATATTTAGTTGTTCAGAAAATATGCGCTATCGACTTTCCAAATTGTTTATTTTTTGTGTCATTTACATTTACGCCACAAAAAGAAATGGAGATATGTGACAGCATTACGATCATTCTCATCTCTTAACTGTCCATTTCACCATTATGGCGGAAATGTCCATTGCGCTCTTGTCTTACATTCAATACATACTAGGGTTAATAAATCGGGAGCAGAGTGCATCGTCTGTCGTCTGATTCACGAGGAGCGGTTTTCAGTTGTATGAATGAGACAACCGTCCCTCGGGAATCAGACAACAGACGAATGCACTCTACTCCCGATTTAGAAACATTAATACATCTCCTCTCTCCTGAAACTGTTCGTCGCTTTTCCTCTCCAGTTCGTCCACGTCCATTATCTCCACGGCAAGAGCGCCCACCTGCAAAATTTTTATGGTGAATGGCAACTAGTGTTTCTAAACGGTAATTTTATGCGAGAAAGTTCATTTCTTATTCGTCTGATCTCCAAAGAGCGGCTGTCGCTCACATATGATAGACAGCAGCTCCGAGGGAATTGGACGGGTGAAAAATGAACTTTCTCGCATAAAATTACCGTTTTTGAAACACCAATGACAACTATGGCATGGACAGTTGCGTAGTAATGATGAAATGAGGCAAGTATCAGTTTCAGCATTACGATACAAAAGTCTATGGCGCTCAGCCTTTCACACGAAATGTATTGTCACATCTAATTATTTTCTCATTCGTCCAAACTCCGACGAATGGTTGTCTCAAACATGTGATAGACAACCGCTCTTCGGAGATTAGACAAATGAGAAAAAACTTTTTCGCTTAAAAATACGGAGTTAGAAACCCTACTGATGATATCGTATCTGTGAAGATTCAGTCATCAGTATGACGGAATCTTCACAGATACGATAACGTAATAAAGAACTATACATTAGTGTGGGTATTTCGATGATTTTCTGACAGCCGCTCATTCATTCGCCGTCTAACTTCTTTCGATAGCTGTCGTCCTGTGCTGTAGAGACGACCGCTTCCGAAAGAAGATGAAGATAGACGACGAGTGAATTGCAGCCTGTCAATAAATCGTCGAAATACCCCACCCTACTATACATGCATTTCACCTGATATTCCAGTCCCTCCACCAACTTCTCCATTCCTTCCTCTACCATTTGCAGCAATTCCTCATCCAATTCCTCGTCTTCTTCTGCCTCCGCCGCGTCCTCGATGACCGTTTGCAGGAATCGGAGGGACTGAATTAATTTAAATCAGTAATTTAATTTTTAAAATTTAATTATTAATTTAATGAAACTTAAGATTAATTACCCTCTCCAGATCGTCCCTGGCCTGGTCACTATTCCTCAACATCTCCTTGTATTCCTTCTCCTGTTCATCGTCTTCGTTATTGTGCTTGACTCCCAGGGAGTATCTGGAGCAGAAAAAACAATTGAGAGGCATTTGAGCTCTCCCAAATCAATCAATACTTCTTTCCTTCTTTCTGTTCTTTGTCTTTCTTTACTTATATTTGGCGCATCTTTACTTTCATAAAATGATTGATTCTCCCGCATTTCAACGATGATGGTGCATTTTGTCCCATTTTTGGTCTTCAAATCAATGCAGTGCCCTTAGCAGCTTGCATGGATCAAGAATAGGACCTCGCCAAATTGGCTTTCGTAGTAGACGGACAGTGAACGGAATTTTAACAACAAGAACAACATAACCTTTTCAATCAATATTAGCTTGTCGCTATATTGCCGCATTCATAATTGAGCCGTACAGCGAACAACATATTTGCAGAAGTTCAAATCCGCCTGATCAGCGGAGCGAATATGGATATAACTAGCGGCCGGCCTGACTACTTTGCTCTTCTCAAGCGCGTACGCAAGTGACGCCAATTTCAACACAGTGTGCGTAAAACAGAGGTAATAAGATATAGACTTGCGAATTTGAATTTGATTTGATGAATTTGCGAGGCTGAATCAAGGCTGTCATCGGATCGATGGATTGTAGATGTGGAGGCCAACCATCCTCGATGACCAATCGATCATGACCAACGCAAAGAACCGTAATGAATTAGAGAGAAGGAATGAAAATGCTTAGGTCTGACGTTTGTCGAGAACTCCACTCTAATGGATCGTATAATTATTCGAAGTCGAAGCATTCGGTAAATCTGAAATTCTTCCTTTTCAAAAACTTACTTCTGTTGGCAGGAATACGGATTCTTGCACTCCTTGAGACTATGGATGGGCTGTGCGATGGAGATAAGTGTGTCACTGTATCCACTGAACAACGGATATTTAGCCACTTTACTAGGGTGGACAAAGCATGTCAGTTATTAACAGCCGTCTCATTTCGTTCCTAGCTATTGTCTTTGCGAAGTGAGCGACGACCACTAGGAATTAAGTCAGATGGATTGAAATCGTTTAGGAATCCCTACACTTTAATGGGATGAATGAGCAATAATAAGGCGTATGCTTAAAGGAGCCACAAAGGGAGATATAATTGCATGCACTTTCGGCGGTCAGTTTCTCCAATTCCCCCCACTTTCCCGTCGTCAGAGCGGCCTGCTCTGACAACGAGAGAGTAAGGGAATTGGGGAGTCTGACCGCCGAAAGTGCATGCAATTATATCTCCCTTTACGGCTCCTTTAAAGGAGCCAGAAAGGGAGATTGTTTTGCATGCACTTTTGTTATCACTTCTCTCCATTCTCACACTTTCTCGTCGTCAGAGCGGTCTACTCTGACAACGAGAGAGTAAGGGAATTGGATAGAAGCTATAACGAAAGTGCATGCAAAACAATCTCCCTTTCTGGCTCCTTTAACAAATATTAATATTGTTGAGCTAATACTTACTTGACTGGAGTGTACTTGCGATTTGATGTGAAGAAAGGCATTGAGGAACGAGAGTAGGCAGCCATTATTGCTCCACACTGAAAAGAGATGATTTTCATAAATACATGTATTGGTCATCGATTCTCGTAAAGTCGTGGCATAAAGAGATACGTATTGAGGAAATGACTTGTAGGCTCTCGAATATCAGAACGATTCTCACTGCCGGAAACTAATAAACTATAAAAAAAGAGAACGGCGAAGAAATATAATACTATTGAACACTAGGGATCGAATTATGGAACGTTATTGACAGCCGTCGATTCCTAGCCGTCTAACATCATTCCCTAGCGGTCGTCTCTGCGATGTGAGAGACGACCGCTAGGTGTGAAGTTAGACGGCTTGAAATGAACGGCTGTCAATAACGTTCCATAATTCAATCCCTATTGAGCACGGTGAAAGACAGCGTGGACATCGGCTCCACAATGTCGAAAAGAGAGATTAAAGGCGAATTTGTCCATTTGACGAGTATCCAATTACCATTATTCACAAACTGAACAATGGGCAATGAAAACAAAATTTCATATAAGTCAATTACGATAAGGAAAACAACTAAGCAAGCGAAGGAGCAGCTACGACGAATGAAAGAACAAGACTGATGATACCTTCGCTGGTCTCATGACTCCTTTTCCGCGTGAGGAAGTGGTGTGCGGAGTTAGAGTAGAAGGAACGAGGGTCGACAGTAGGACCACCCAGAGGGTTCGAGGAAGAAAGAACTGCTGTTAGAGAAGGAAAAACGCTAAAAATATTCAATAGTTTGTTTCTGATTTGTTGTGAAGTTTTCAAATTTGCACTGAAAAAATATTTTTCTAAAACTACAGCAGTCGCCAACATGTTTTAAGAACACCATTGTTCCCATTTCTTCAATCCATCCCTGGTGAAAAAAATTGAGAACGGTTGAGTAAAAATTAGGAACGCCCTGATTGGTTGTTCTCAATTTTTTTGCCCGCGAAATAGCGCGCAAAGAGAGAAAAAAAGGCGTCCGCGTGGCTAACACTAATCGACAATTAGGGCTGTTCTCAATTTCTGTCCCCAGGGCATGATTAAAAACCACCCGAGAAATTGAAAAACGACGGCTTAATCCATTATTATCATTTTCCCACGAACAATTTTGAATGGATAAACATATGTATGTACACTACTGGTAATAAGTATTGGCACACTTTTTGGTTTTGCTCAAAGTTATCCATTCTCCGTGAAATATTTTTTTGGAATTCTCGAGCTAAACTCCCATAAAACCTGCAACTGAGGTGTACCGGTCATGCATGGGGGCCGAACTTCATGGGGGCCGAAAGTTTTGCCATTTTTTAGTTAGAGGTCCAAATCATCTGAAATTTTTAATGAAGTTATTCTACCCCGGGAACTCTTCAAC